>JAZFAU010000614.1:27500-73323 GCA_037178615.1 Dione vanillae | reverse complement strand
CCAAAGGGAATGGAAAGCAGAAATATCTTAGCTCCCTCTCAGTTTGGCTTTAGAAAGGGGGTTAGTACGGTAGATAGTCTCAGTATTTTTACTACAGACATTCGACGAGCTTTTGCCAAAGGAGAGTATTGGTAGGTGTTTTCCTAGATGTTGCATCTGCTTATGATAATGTCAATCTTCCGATGCTCAGGCAGAAAATGCAACAGCTGAGTATTCCGATGAGGATGAGTCATTTCATTTGTAATTTGCTAACCGGTCGTACGGTATCTGTTAAACACCCGCTTCTTACCGTACCTTCCAGACTTGTCTGGAAAGGTCTTCCTCAGGGTTCCGCTCTTAGTCCTCTGTTATATAACATTTATACACATGACCTCGAATTAGCTGTTAACAATTTTTGACATCCTTCAATATGCTGATGACATCGTCCTTTATTACAGCTCAAATTCTGTACAGGACATAACTTTTCGCTTAAATTCTGCTTTGCACTATCTTGATCAGTGGTTGTTTAATCATGGCCTTGCACTATCCATTGCAAAGTGCCAAGTTGTGGTATTCTCTAAAAAGAGGAGTACTCCAAATTTCATATAATGTATGATGGTACTCCTATTCAGGTAACGGATACTGCGAAATTTCTTGGCATAGTACTCGATAAACGACTGAACGGAATTGCGCACGCTGAATATCTCAGTAAAAAATGCGAAAAAGGCATTAACGCTTTAAGAGCTGTATCTGGTGTGTGGTGGGGTGCACACCCTTATACTCAAAAGCTTCTGTACGGTGCTCTTATCCGTAGTCATATTGATTATGCTTTATTTGTTCTGGACCCATTCAACAAAGTAGCCACAGAAAAACTTAATCGTATTCAGTACAAATGCCTGCGCATTATCCTAGGAGCAATGAAGTCTACTCCTACCAACGCACTTCAAGTGGAATGTGTTGATCCCCCCTTGCCTATTCGTAGACAATTCCTTGCAGACCGATTTGTGGGTAAAATGCTGCAGCTTTCGTCCCATCCTCTGTGGTCTAAGCTAACTGAGCTAGCTGGCCTATTACCCCGTAATAAGCCTTTACCATACCTGCTTAATAGCTTCCTTAAGTTCACTAATCTTCCAAATCCTCTGTCACGTTTTCCATCTAATCCTTTGTATTGTACACCGTACAATGCATTGGTCTATTTTCCACATATCATCACAGATCTTGGCTTGACCAAGGGTGATCCGGGCACTAACACAAAATTTCTAGAGGCAGTAAATGAAAATGGTTGAATTACTTACACATCTACACTGATGCATCAAAGCTTTCAAAAGAAGGCTGTGTTGGTGCAGCTTGCTGGATTCCAAAATTCAAAATTATTTTACAATTCAAATGTCCCCCCGAGTCCTCAGTGTTTACAGGTGAGGCTGTTGCTTTATTAGAAGCAATCCTGTTCTCACAGTCCCATAACGTTAAACAAACTGTTATTTTACTGACTCACTAAGCTGCTTAATGGCTATAAAGGGTAACCCGTTCAAAGTAAATTAAGATCTTCAATTGTTTTAAGGATTCGTGAAGAATTATACTCATGTCATCTCAAGGGTTTGGATATTACTCTGGTTTGGATCCCAGGCCATTCTGGAATCAGTGGAACGAATCTGCAGACTCTTGTGCTAAATTAGCTGTCCAGTGTGGTACCTTGGAACATTTTGTTAATTCGGCTCATGATCTGTTGTCTCTTGCAAGAACTCATTTGGATAAGTCCTGGTCTAAATACTGGGATACGTCAAAATCTCAGAAAGGAAAATATTATGCATTTCTTCAACCTGATATCCCAAAGCGTCCTTGGTTTTACTCTCAAAAATTTTCAGAACGGAAAGTTATTTCAACAATTTGTCGTTTACGCCTTGGACATGCATGTACACCTATTCATCTGGCCAAGATCAGGGTCAGGGACCATTCACTGTGTGAATGTGGCCTAGACGACGGTTCTCCTGCCCATATCCTTTTTTCTTGCCCCAAATTAGCTCGCCCCATTTATGATGTCCTCCCTCTTAAAGTCCCTCGCCCCCTTAATGTTCAATGTTTGTTAATTTTTGTGTTTAGTCCTTTGTGTAAATTTTTGTGTAAATATATTAAATATAACAATATTAGAGTATAAGCTAACACCCATGTAAATATATTGTTTATTACTAACCCCATTTATTATCTGTATATATTGTAGATATCTGTGATTTTGTTATAGGTGAAGGATTTAAACTGGATCTCTTTTAAACATGCATACTCCAACTGTGTAATGATATCTCACTTTTTACCGTACATTCTCCTTTGTGTGTTCTCCATTCAACGTGACATTGGCGAAGTGAATTGTGCTCAACTGGCACGCTCGAAACGCCATTAGTAAAGAGAAGAAGAAGAAGAAGAAGAAGTAAGAATTTTTAGTAACCGTAAAAACTAAAGATATTATTATAAATAAAACTATAAAGTGAGTAAGAAGAAAGTTAATTAAAGAAAATGAACATAATAAATTACTTTTTTATCAATCTCTTTGTACGCGTAACGGTTACCTTATCAGTACCTTTCGGATCACAAGACTTTGTTTGAGTCGGCGATTTCACCGTAGATGCGCTGGGTATGCTGCTGAGGTCCGACAGGCTTTCTACGCGATGACGAGTCCCATCCGAAGCCACTACGAAGATGCTACCATCTCGCGTCCAACACTTGTTGATGCCAAAACGTGTTCTGGCTTCGATGAAAACATCATGCCTACTCTTCGTCAAAAACTCCGATTGTGTAAATCCAGTGCCTTTAAATTTTGTCTTGGCGAACCAAACTTTATCGCGAATGGTGACATCGGTGAATTTTACCACAATAGGCCTGGGCTTCTTACCAGAACGCCGGCCTAAGCGTACGAATGTTTAATGCTGGCACTGGAAAAGTTCGGAAGCAGGAGGTGATCCGCAACAAGACCTGTGACGCGAGCTGACGTGTCTTCAGTTTTCTCCTCCGGGACACCATGCAGGAGGAGCATCTTACGTCTACGACGCATCTCCTGACGGTCAAGCTCTCTCCCGAGAAACTCCACTTGACATTGTAAAGTCTTCAGTGCTGATATTATAAAAGACTTAAATGTATTGAAGTCAGACGCTAAAGAAGATGCAGATATCGGAGAAGAAGTTTTATTCAGGTCTTGCTGGAACTCTTGCATCCTATATTAAACAAATCTGTCATCGCCGCCAAAGATTGCTTAATGGAGTCCATTTTCAAACTTGGGCTTGGAATGTGAGGTGGTAATTGTGCAGAGTGAATTTAAATTAAGGAGAACACTTGCTGACGGTCAATGTATTCTACATACACAGGTTTTTTCATTGAAATGTATAAAAAATTAGATATATATTTATTATTAATTGAAAAATTGAAGAGCACAAATTTTATGATGTACCTAAAATGAAATCTTCTCCAGTTGTGCTGAGTGAATTCTTGACTAAAGTTCGTCAATCCCTCTTGACAAACGCGAGGAAAAGATTTGGCATAACTAACACTTGGACCCTTAATGGTAACATATATATCAAATTGCCAAATAACGAACGCAGGCGTGTCACAACTCAGGAAGACTTCGATGAATGTCTGAAGATGTTCCCCAGTTCTTCTTCGCCTTCAATACAGTCCGTTGACAAGCCTGCCAGCTCTGTACAGCCTCGAGTCAGCCCTGCAGCTCTTCCTGACGCCAGCAAAAGGCCACTTACGCGACGAAATTTGGTCAAGAAGTAATAGTATGTTGTAATCCTATGTATTCAATATCTTGTTTTGGTTTTACTTTCTTTTACTTTATTTATAATCACTCCATAGTGTTGTGATTTGTTATTTTATCACTTAATTGTACTGTAATTTATCGATATTTTATTATTATTTGTATAAAGAAATAAGATATTGTCTTGAACGTCACTCGTTATTTGTCTATCAATTAATTTTAACATTGTAATATCCGATGTTATAATAATTTATTAATGGTTATACTTGATTATATATTTTATTATGGAATTGTATTTCAAAAATATTAATTATAATAGTTTAGTTGGCAACATTAAATTGTATCGGAAGTGGTCAACTGTGTGGGGGTATAAATAAACTAGTATAAATATTTGATTGACCATTCTTGGGAGGAACATTCTGAAGAGAACATTAAGCAGTCATGCTGTACCTTTTGATATCTGAATTGTACTCAGTATTAATAATTGTAAATGCAGAAGGAACCTCGTTTGATTCATTACATCTCAGAAGTGTAAAGTTCCACACGCCCTGGAGAGGAGAAATTTATGTAAGTAAAAGAAATGAAAATATTCCGTTTTATGTTTGTATGAAAAAATTATCAACCAGATAATGTGGTTTAACATCGTGAGTTTATTTTTCGTATAGTAAATGAGTACCCTCCATGCAAGTTTTGTTATAAGACGGTAGAAAAATTTTTCTGATACGCATGTACGTTACTACTATATCAAACGTTTGAACCATATGAAACAGAAATTTAGTCTTATAATAATTGTTATTTATGATGAATATGCGAGTTCATTTAAGTATTGTGAATTTTGTATATGAATGAATTATAGATTTATTAATGCGATCTACTACCATGCAGGTGTATTGAATTATAGATTTGTAAATGCGATATACCACCAAGTAGGTGTTGAATTATAGATTGAATTGTTGAATTATAGATTGAATTGTTGAATTATGGATTGAATTGTTGAATTATAGATTGAATTGTTGAATTATATATTGAATTGTTGAATTATATATTGAATTGTTGAATTATATATTGAATTGTTGAATTATAGATTGAATTGTTGAATTATACATTGACATACATACATACATACATATCTTCACGCTCTATCCCTGGCGGGGTAGTCAGAGAGAACGGAGCGCCAAACGCTGCGGGGTCGAAGATGGAAGGCTTACACGTAGCGACCCCTGCCAGCCCTACCTAGGGCTGCAACAGTCCATCAGCCACGAGCACCATACGGGAGCACAATGCTAGGGCGTCCCCCCGAGGCGACGCGCACCAGTGCGTCCCCGCTGGTGTGACAAGTGGAGACGAATGCGGCGTTGGGGACCGCCACCCAGCACGCCATGTCCGGAACGGCGGGAAGTGGAGGACGGAGCTACAAATAGCTGCGTGGAATGTAAGAGGAGGGATGGACCAGAAGATGAATGAACTATTAGATGTGATGGATGAGCGAGATTTGGATGTCATTTGTATGACTGAGACCAAGCGAAAGGGCAATGATGCAACCGATTTGCCGGGCAGCCGCGTCGCTCTCTGGGCCGGCGTTCCAGAGAGCGAACGCGGGTGTCAAGGTGTAGGTGTATTATTGTCCTCTCGATTGTTTAGTGCAGTGGTAGAGTACGAGGCGATCAACCCTAGACTGCTTTGGGTTCGCTTCAAGCTGGGGATTACAAGAATATTCTTGTTGGTGGCATATGCGCCGGTATCCTCAGCTTCATTGAGCGAACTTGAGGGGTTTTGGGAGAGTGTCAGGGATGTTCTAGGCAGTGTTAGAGGAAATGAAAAATTATACATTGAATTGTTGAATTATACATTGAATTGTTGAATTATACATTGAATTGTTGAATTATACATTGAATTGTTGAATTATACATTGAATTGTTGAATTATACATTGAATTGTTGAATTATACATTGAATTGTTGAATTATATATTGAATTGTTGAATTATATATTGAATTGTTGAATTATATATTGAATTGTTGAATTATATATTGAATTGTTGAATTATAAATTGAATTGAATTGAAATTGGCTTGAACTATAGAATTGTGATCTACCACCAGGTAGGTGGCTTGAATTGTAGAATTGTGATCTACCACCAGGTAGGTGGCTTGAATTGTAGAATTGTGATCTACCACCAGGAAGGTGGCTTGAATTGTAGAATTGTGATCTACCACCAGGAAGGTGGCTTGAATTGTAGAATTGTTATGTACCACCAGGAAGGTGGCTTGAATTGTAGAATTGTTATGTACCACCAGGAAGGTGGCTTGAATTGTAGAATTGTTATGTACCACCAGGAAGGTGGCTTGAATTGTAGAATTGTGATCTACCACCAGGAAGGTGGCTTGAATTATAGAATTGTGATGTACCACCAGGAAGGTGGCTTGAATTGTAGAATTGTGATGTACCACCAGGAAGGTGGCTTGAATAATAGATGTCTGAAATGATCTACCACCATGTAGGTGGCTTGAATTATGTAAATGTGAGTTTGAATGTAGATGACTTGAAGGACGGACCTATGAATGTGACGTAATTGACTTGACTTGAAAAACATGTAGGTAGCTTGATATTAGTGATGTAACGAATGTAATTTTTTTTTAATTTATATAATATTGAAAACCTAAGTAATAACTGATAAAACTTTTTTTTTTAGAAGAGAGAATTTGTTTGTTTGTTTATAGTGTAGAAATGGTTTCATGAGAAATAATGAAGGCTGATAATGTGATTTCGAGGTAAAGTTAGTATTTTTGAAGTAAATATATTTCGAATTAATAACGTATTATTGTCGTCAAATTTTAACTTTTCTGACAATAACTATCAGAAAAATGTGTAAAAATAGATACAGATTTGCGTGAGGAACAGCCATATTGGTAATTATGTTGCAACCATGTAGTGCGAGATACAACCATATAGGCGGGTTGAGATAACAAACATGAGGTTGCGTATTACATAGTGTCTTAGTAAAAATATTGAAGAATGTAGAAGAGATATTGTTGTGCTTTTATACAATAGTAATTAGAGCTATATGAATGAGCTAAGCCAGATATTTACAAACGATGTAAAAACTTATAGATTTCTGTTATGTTGGTTATATAGCTGAACTCAAGTTATCGATTGCAGTAAGATAATTCAGCTATACAGCTGAAACGCAGTCGGTCAAACAGTAATTTTGGAATGAAGAATAATTTCATGTTAACTAAGATTTTCTTAAGCCGTTTTAGTATTTATAATCAAATCACGTGCGATTTTTTGAAATGAAACGCTAATATAGATGCTTGGTACGTTGATGTGAAATAGCTTAAGCTAAGCTTAATACTAGTATACGTATGGTTTAAAGATTTATGTTTAAAGATATTTATTTTCAAAAGACAATACGGTCATTTACGTGAGAACATAATCTATAGTTTGTTAATAACTACAATTTTACAATCGGTCGTTATACTCGCACAATTTTTTTTTATCTACTAGAATAAACAAAAAAAAAGAAAATAACAATAATACAATAATTCAAGTTTGATTTGAAAAAAGTACAAATTTTTATAAAATAAAAACATAGGAGGGTAGGATGAACATTTTGCCAGTAAAGTTGTAGTCACAATGAGATATTTATTTAAATATTTTAATAGTATTATAAATATTTAAAATAATTTTTAAAAATATGTTTCTTTAATTTTGACTTAAGACATGTAAGCTCGTACAATGTTTTTATGTCGATGGGTAGTTTATTATACATTGTGCTCCGTCGTATGTTACATTTTTCATAGTAAACTTTGTTCGAACTCTCGATAAGAAAAACAAGCTTCCCCGGCGTGTACCTAGTTTGTATATTTGTGAGTTTTGCTAAAAGTAGCATTTGTGTAAAAGTTATAAGTATTGTAAGAGTGGAGTTGTTTTATATTCATTATTCCTAGTTCAGTAAATATAGTTTTGTTGAAGTAAGGTGGTGATAATGAAATAATAATTTTACTAATTTATTCTGTTTAACTTGTAAGTCACGCAGTTTTGTTTTAGGCACATTTCCCCAAATCTCGATTAGGTAGTTTAGGTGTGATTCCACTAGCAAATTATAGATATTGTATTTTAATTTCTTGAGGATACACCGGGAGATATTACCTAGCGAACCCAAAATGGATGAAAGTTTGTTTTGATGTGTTCAATTTGATATGTCCACCACTCGGTTAAGGTATTCAAATCTTTTTGAGCTTGTGCTACATCTGTATCTTTAATGTTGGCCCCAAAGTAAAAAAAAGGCAAGACAAGTTTAAAATTTATAAAAGAATGTGAAGCTTCGTAAAATAGTTTTTCAGGGGACGAGAAATGTTTTCATTCCAGTAAGGCAGAATTGACAAGATATAGGTCTTCCAGTCGTGAAAGAAGTTGAAATACCAACCAATTGAAACAATTGTTGTGTTATGTGACGACAGCTGAACCAACTAATGGCCGATAAAATCCAAGTAAGAGTATAAATATATATTTTTTTAAATTTGCTGTCAAGATGATAAACTGTCTGTTCTATCTTCAAAGAACAAAGTATATTAGTTCTTAGTAAATCGTGGATAAATGAAGAAATTATTTTTATTATAAGTTTTCATACTCGCAGCAGATGTGAAATAACGTAAATGCCGATAACTCCATACGTAATAAGATATAAGCTCTAAAGTGTAATAATCAATGTAATCAGTGATAAATATTAAAAATACTTTAGTGTTATTCCAGATTTTAAAAGACCCGACAGTAGAATGGACCTATAATTTATAACAAATTCTCATTAAACTTTTAACTGAACTTCTTCTTCTTCTTCTTCTTCTCTTTATTTATGGCGTTTCGAGCGTGCCAGTTGAGCACAATTCACTTCGCCAATGTCACGTTGAATGGAGAACACACAAAGGAGAATGTACGGTAAAAAAAGAGATATCATTACACAGTTGGAGAATGCATGTTTAAAAGAGATCCAGTTTAAATCCTTCACCTATAACAAATCACAGATATCTACAATAATTACAGACAATAAATGGGGTTAGTAATAAACAATATATTTACATGAGTGTTAGCTTATACTTTAATATTATTATATTTAATATATTTACACAAAAATTTACACAAAGGACTAAACACAAACATTAACAAACATTGAACATTAAGGGGGCGAGGGACTTTAAGAGGGAGGACATCATAAATGGGGCGAGCTAATTTGGGACAAGAGAAAAGGATATGGGCAGGAGAACCATCGTCTAGTCCACATTCACACAGTGAATGGTCCCTGACCCGGATCTTGGCCAGATGAATAGGTGTACATGCATGTCCAAGGCGTAAACGACAAATTGTTGAAATAAAACTGAACTTCTAATTATTGTAAAGTGCACTAAATCGTCAATCGTCGGGTAAGATCGTCATCTTGATAATTATTTTAAACTAAAACCCCTTGTATCATACCACGTATGTACACATATCAAGTAGTTAACTTTAACTAACTAAACCGTTCGTTAATTGTGTGTTCAAATACGTAATTTGAATTATTTGATGCTGGTAATAAATATTTCAAATTTGAATTCATACACTTTGACAGCGTTTGTAATCTAATGAAGTGTTCTAAAAATATCTGTAGTTAGGATATCTGTAGAAATTGAAAGTTTTGGTCACAATGAGCTAATTTTATTTTTGCTAATAATTTAATAAAGTACTAAAATTTAACTGCAATTAAAATGGAAGTACTAAATTCATTTTTACCGGGTGATAATTTTGAAAACTACTGAAATATTATTAACCTTACCATTTGTAGTGAGAAGAGTGATTCCTATATTATTAGTTTACACTACTATTATTAATATGAATATTCTAAAGGTTTATTTTAAAGATTTTTTTTTTTCGCATGACCCTATAGTAATATTAGTAAAAGGTTTCTTAACGGCCGGTCTCAATAACATGTTAAAAGTTAAACTAAAGTATATACCAGAGATTTCCTACAACTTTAATTTTCTGCGACCTCCATTACAATACAAAAGTATAGTAACGATAGCTTAGCCAAACGCATACCTAATTGATATCTTTGGTTAACATATCCCAGCGAAGCGTACTATTAATGTACCTAACGCTACGGCCGTATGATTCATATCATATGTTGTTATATGATGATTTAAGTGGTAATTATATTATTCTTTTTTGAAATATATATTTATAATAATTTGCATAATTATGGAAATTTAGTAAATTAAAATCGTGCTAAAATACGAATTCTGAAGTTAACATAACGCATTGTTATTTGCTATTTTTGTAAGCTATAGCTGTGGCTAGTATATCTATTTAAAATTGATTGACTTGTGTATTTCTTAAGATATATTGATATTATTTTTTTTATTGTTAATTAAATATGTTTAATAAACATTGGAACAAAGATTTATTCCTCGTGTTGTTAGGATTTGTGTCATTAAGGTTTCTTAACATTGAAATTTATTTTAAAATGTTTAAATTTATTTCTCTATTAATTTATTTCAGATTTTGAATGTCAAAATGATTAATACAGAATTATAAAATATAATCAACATTACTTTATGCGCCTCAAACGCGGCAAAAGAATATAACAATTCAAAAGATCTCTTGCAATCCTTTATTCAAGATATCTAGTGGAGAAGTATCAAAAACAAATTATTATGCTGCTAAATAGTTAGATAATTCAAATGTTGATTTAATTGTTTTTATATTGCACTAACAGACGTGTAAGAATAGCATCTGATAGAATTAGACCTTGGATACGTGAATATTCCTTGCTGTGAAATTTCTTTAGCTTTATTAGAAATGGTACTGAAAATAATGAAAAGGTTTGGTATTTTTATAATATAAGTAACAATTTAAAAGCTTAGTTTATTTATTTTTACTGAATTTGTATGTAAAAACGTCATTACGTAAATATCGCAAAACCGAACGTCTAGGATATCAGCATTACATAGTGTATCATCATTATGTTATTGTCTTTATTATGCTTGATTGTTTTTTTTTATTAATATATTAAGAATTTACTGTTCGACATTGTAAAGTAACTTGTGTTATATCATTGTCATTTCTTTTATTTTTATGAAAAAATTGATAGCTATCGATTGTTGCATTGTGGTATTCACCTTGAAATCCATTTGTTTATGGAAACTTTTTAAAAATTTATTATTGTTATATATTGTAATTGGAAAAAGTATGCTGAGAAACAAGATTTTAGACAATCAAGTAATTCTGATATTAGAGACAAAGCCATTTGAAATGGGACTAGAAAAGCCACAAGCTGCGTTGCACCAGAAAAAGCTGAGTAAACAAGTAACTCTGTGGTATCCGAGGAAAGGGACTAGAAATAGGACGGTCAATGAGAAGATGGAAATACGAAATCTGCACCACTGTGGGACCCTGCTGGACTGGACCTCTTGACTAAGGTGGTGGATGACCGAAACAATGAAAAGTTCAAGTTGAAAAGTGGGGGACATTATGTAATACGGAATAACATACCTAATAGTGAACTTTGCAGAAAATGGTCATTATTATTATTATATATTGTAAGTACCACTGGTGAACCTATATAAATAAAATAACTCATAGAATATATGGATATATAATAACAAGTGCAGATGCGTTAAATATAAATATTGTATTATTGTAATTTTTATTTACTTTTGTTTGTTAATAAATTTGTTTTCTTAATAATTTGAAATTGAATTTTAAGAAAAATTGTTCTGTATACATAGTAAATATATCATAACCGAGTGTTGTGATTTGTTAGTGCGTGCTCCGGAGAGAGCACGCGTTCGGATGGCCGAGTGTTGTGATTTGTTATTTTATCACTTAATTGTACTAATTAAGTACAGTGGCAGCGGAGGATCCAAAAAAAACCAAATTATAAAAAGTATTTATTATAAAATAATTACATTCTAACTTATAACTAAAAAGGTGACTACTTGCTCGATGCTAGAGACAAGAGTGTACCTTATAATTGAAATTACGTATTAATATATACTTGAAATTATATTAATTAAAACAATACATGGAAAATGCCTTTGAGTGTTAAATTATATGCCGCTATTATTCTTAGATCTAAAGCAATAGTGAACAAGTTATGCGGAGTCTGATTAATTGAAATTATATTAAAAAGAATACATAGAAAATGCCTTTAAGTGTAAAATTACATGCCGCTAAATTCTCCGATCTAATGCAATGTTGAACAAGTTGTATGGAACCTGACTAAGCGATCCCAGGGTAGTGTGGGAACGTAACATACTGTAATTTATCGATATTTTATTGTTATTTGTATAAAGAAATAAGATATTGTCTTGAACGTCACTCGTTATTTGTCTATCAATTAATTTTAACATTTGTAATATCCGATGTTAGAATAATTTATTAATGGTTATACTTGATTATATATTTTATTATGGAATTGTATTTCAAAAATTAAATTATAATAGTTTAGTTGGCAACATTTAATTGTATCAGAAGTGGTCAACTGTGTGGGGGTATAAATGAACTAGTATAAATATTTGATTGACCATTCTTGGGAGGAACATTCTGAAGAGAACATTAAGCAGTCATGCTGTACCTTTTGATATCTGAATTGTACTCAGTATTAATAAATGTAATTGAAGAAGGAACCTGGTTTGATTCATTACAATAGTACATATTAAAGTCTCTCTAGTCTCGACAATATTTCGTAGTATTTGCAATTGATATGCATATGTGTGAAATTAATTTAAAATCAACACAATGTTTGTTCTTAAGTTACAGTTCACTTACTCTTAATTGTTTTTTATCATCACAGTGATGTTTATATTGTCCCTCAGTGGCTCATTTGTTGTGGGGAATTGTGGTGCTATATTTTCTTTTTTTTTTTTAATTATTAGTGTACCCGTAGTAATTACAATATTTTAATCTTTACTCAAGTTACATGTTAATCCTTTATTCTTCTTCTTCTCTTTACTAATGGCGTTTCGAGCGTGCCAGTTGAGCACAATTCACTTCGCCAATGTCACGTTGAATGGAGAACACACAAAGGAGAATGTACGGTAAAAAAAGAGATATCATTACACAGTTGGAGTATGCATGTTTAAAAGAGATCCAGTTTAAATCCTTCACCTATAACAAAATCACAGATATCTACAATATATACAGACAACAAATGGGGTTAGTAATAAACAATATATTTACATGGGTGTTAGCTTATATTCTAATATTGTTATATTTAATATATTTACACAAAAATTTACACAAAGGACTAAACACAAACATTAACAAACATTGAACATTAAGGGGGCGAGGGACTTTAAGAGGGAGGACATCATAAATGGGGCGAGCTAATTTGGGGCAAGAAAAAAGGAGATGGGCAGGAGAACCGTCGTCTAGGCCACATTCACAAAGTGAATGGTCCCTGACCCTGATCTTGGCCAGATGAATAGGTGTACATGCATGTCCAAGGCGAAAACGACAAATTGTTGAAATAACTTTCCGTTCTGCAAATTTTTGAGAGTAAAACCAACTTTGGGATATCAGGTTGGAGAAATGCGTAATATTTTCCTTTCTGAGATTTTGAAGAATCCCAGTATTTAGACCAGGACTTATCCAAATGAGTTCTTGCAAGAGACAACAGATCATGAGCCGAATTAACAAAATGTTCCAAGGTACCACACTGGACAGCTAATTTAGCACAAGAGTCTGCAGATTCGTTCCCACTGATTCCAGAATGGCCTGGGATCCAAAACATGGTTATATCCAAACCCTTGAGATGACATGAGTATAATTCTTCACGAATCCTTAAAACAATTGAAGATCTTAATTTACTTTGAAACGGGTTACCCTTTATAGCCATTAAGCAGCTTAGTGAGTCAGTAAAAATAACAGTTTGTTTAACGTTATGGGACTGTGAGAACAGGATTGCTTCTAATAACGCAACAGCCTCACCTGTAAACACTGAGGACTCGGGGGGACATTTGAATTGTAAAATAATTTTGAATTTTGGAATCCAGCAAGCTGCACCAACACAGCCTTCTTTTGAAAGCTTTGAAGCATCAGTGTAGATGTGTAAGTAATTCAACCATTTTTCATTTACTGCCTCTAGAAATTTTGTGTTAGTGCCCGGCTCACCCTTGGTCAAGCCAAGATCTGTGATGATATGTGGAAAATAAACCAATGCATTGTACGGTGTACAATACAAAGGATTAGATGGAAAACGTGACAGAGGATTTGGAAGATTAGTGAACTTAAGGAAGCTATTAAGCAGGTATGGTAAAGGCTTATTACGGGGTAATAGGCCAGCTAGCTCAGTTAGCTTAGACCACAGAGGATGGGACGAAAGCTGCAGCATTTTACCCACAAATCGGTCTGCAAGGAATTGTCTACGAATAGGCAAGGGGGGATCAACACATTCCACTTGAAGTGCGTTGGTAGGAGTAGACTTCATTGCTCCTAGGATAATGCGCAGGCATTTGTACTGAATACGATTAAGTTTTTCTGTGGCTACTTTGTTGAATGGGTCCAGAACAAATAAAGCATAATCAATATGACTACGGATAAGAGCACCGTACAGAAGCTTTTGAGTATAAGGGTGTGCACCCCACCACACACCAGATACAGCTCTTAAAGCGTTAATGCCTTTTTCGCATTTTTTACTGAGATATTCAGCGTGCGCAATTCCGTTCAGTCGTTTATCGAGTACTATGCCAAGAAATTTCGCAGTATCCGTTACCTGAATAGGAGTACCATCATACATTATATGAAAATTTGGAGTACTCCTCTTTTTAGAGAATACCACCACTTGGCACTTTGCAATGGATAGTGCAAGGCCATGATTAAACAACCACTGATCAAGATAGTGCAAAGCAGAATTTAAGCGAAAAGTTATGTCCTGTACAGAATTTGAGCTGTAATAAAGGACGATGTCATCAGCATATTGAAGGATGTTACAAAAATTGTTAACAGCTAATTCGAGGTCATGTGTATAAATGTTATATAACAGAGGACTAAGAGCGGAACCCTGAGGAAGACCTTTCCAGACGAGTCTGGAAGGTACAGTAAGAAGCGGGTGTTTAACAGATACCGTACGACCGGTTAGCAAATTACAAATGAAATGACTCCTCCTCATCGGAATACTCAGCTGTTGCATTTTCTGCCTGAGCATCGGAAGATTGACATTATCATAAGCAGATGCAACATCTAGGAATACACCTACCAAATACTCTCCTTTGGCAAAAGCTCGTCGAATGTCTGTAGTAAAAATACTGAGACTATCTACCGTACTAACCCCCTTTCTAAAGCCAAACTGAGAGGGAGCTAAGATATTTCTGCTTTCCATTATCCATTCCAATCGGTTTTTCAAAAGCCGTTCAGTAATTTTTGCTAATGTAGATGATAGCGCAATGGGTCTATAGGAATCCGGATCAGAAGGGCATTTTCCAGGCTTAAGGATAGGGACATGTTAATCCCGGGTATTTGTTTACCAATTCCATCCTGTTGACACTTGACAAGTTGACACCTGAGGCAGTGTCGTTGCCGTCTGTCAATCGCTAGTGACTCGGATGATAGGATTTTGGCACACTTTATTTTATGTCACTATATTTTATGTATTTTATGTCTAATGAATAGATAGCTAAATGAATGTAGATAACAAATTTTCTTTTACTTAGATGTGTTTCTTTCTACATTTTTTTTTTAGATACAAGTTTCTTAATCTGTATTAATTATTTACAAAAAAAAAAAAAAAAAAAAAGGACAGAATTACTTTTTTTTTTATATATATAATCATGTCATTATGGTAAACAAATGTATCATTACTTTCATGTGCATTATGGATTTGTTTTAAATATCTACTTTTATCTTTGTTATGAAATTATTAATTTTATTTACATCTGTCACTTTTTATTATTAGATATTATCATCTATTATTGGTTGAGCAACTTTGTTGTAACTCACTTAGATACATAATTTCTAGACCTTAGCTTGCATTGTATTTTTTGTTTTGCTTATGTATTTTAGTCATTCTTATTAGTTATGTACTTTAAGTGAATTGTTGTGAGCCAACAGAATGTGTATGATTAGTCTAGTCAATTTACTTGATTTATTTTAGTTTTTTTATTTTCTTTTTAAGTCTTTGATTTTATATAATTATATATAAATATTTGTTATATACATATAAGTATATTATTATATAAATATATATTTTATTTAGTATATTATATATTTTTGTACATGTATTATGAATTCAAGCTCTGAATCATTTTATTCTGCTATAGATGATGATGACGACATTTCTTTTCGTGGTAGTGATGATAATTGTCAATTACTAGGAGATTTACTGTCTAATGAATTTTTACATTTTCGTAAGAACTTAAATATTTGCCACATCAATGCGCAAAGTGTTCCAAGTCATTTTTCCGATCTCTATTCTACATTTAACCATGCATCCATTCATGCTGTTCTTATCTCAGAGACCTGGTTAAAACCTTCCCTTCATTCTACTTCTTTTTCTATACCTAATTACGTCCTGATCAGAAATGATCGAACCGGAAAAAATGGTGGGGGTGTTGCAATATATTTAAAAAGTCACATCCCTTACAAACTTATTCGTCAATCAACTTCCCAGTATAACGCATCCCCTGAATATCTATTCATTGAGATAGATGTAGGCACCAAGATAGCCCTTGGAGTGACCTATTGTCCCCCCAATATCAATTATTTTTCTTCTCTTGAGTCCTCCTTCGAGAATCTGATGCCTAAGTACACTAATCTTATTGTAATGGGGGATATCAACACCTGTCTGATCAAGAGTAATTATCGGTCGTCTAAGCTCAGATTTATACTAGACTCCTTTAACCTCCAGGTTCTACCGCTCGCTGCAACACATCACCCAATCGACGGTCCCGATAGTCTCTTAGACTTAATTATAACGTCTAATAGTGACATGGTCTCTAAATTTGGTCAGTTTTCAGCGCCGGAATTCTCACACCACGATCTAATATTCGCTTCTTTTAAATTCAGATCACCTAAGCCCAAACCCAAAATGCTGCTGCTGCGAAGCTACCGTAATCTAGATCTCAATAGGTTATTGGACGATGCTACTCTTATTCCATGGACGCAGATAGAGGTGTTGCCGTCAATTGACGAGAAGTTGCATTTTTTGTGCTCTAAATTAATTGAGTTATTCGACCGACATTCGCTTTTACGTCTTGTAAAAATAAAAAATTTTTCAAACCTTTGGTTTAATGACGATCTAAGAAAAGCGAGGGCCAAGAGGGATGAAGCCTTCCGTAAGTACAAGAGGGACCGTTCTGCTCTCAACTGGTCAGCTTATAAAGCTGCAAGCAATCGTTGTAATCAGTTGTGTAGGAACCTTAAACGCCGATATATCTTTGACAAAATACGTGAATCTTCTCCCGAGGAAACTTTAAAATTTTTAAATACCCTCGGTATTGGCAAGTCTCAAACTTTCTCCGATCAATCTCAAATGGATTTAAATATTCTTAATCTTCACTTCTCTTCACCTCCAGTCCTCGACAAACTAAACTTTCAATATTTTCTGAAATACATGACTTGCCTAGAATCACTTCCCCACCTTTCAGCTTTTCTTCTATTACGGAAAATGATGTTAAGAAGACCATTCTTTCGATTAAATCTAAGGCGGTTGGCTGCGACGGGGTAAGTCGAGTTATAATTACCCTTATCCTCAATTTTCTGATTCCCTCCATAACTCATATCGTAAACTTCTCCTTTACCATGAGTACATTCCCTGAGATGTGGCGCAAGGCTTTTGTTCTCCCACTCCCTAAAATATCAAATCCTTCGCTACCCTCTTATTTTCGTCCTATAACAATTCTTCCCTTCTTATCCAAAATCCTGGAGTCCATTGCACACCAACAAATCTCCTGCTACCTTCATAAATGCGACTTACTCAGTCCACTCCAATCGGGCTTTCGTCCAGGTCACAGCACAACAACAGCATTGTTAAAGGTCACGGACGATATTCGCATTGCCATGGAAAACCAGCAACTCACAGTACTCGTGCTAATTGACTTTAGCAATGCTTTCAATGCAGTAGACCATGACCTCCTTCTTGCATTCCTTTCCCATGCTAACTTGTCAGACTCTGTCGTTGAATGGTTTTCTTCTTATCTTCGAGGGCGTCGGCAATCCATACGCATTGGTCAGCTACAATCTGATTGGTGCGAAGTGAGTGCCGGCGTTCCTCAAGGCGGCATATTATCTCCCTTGTTATTTTCTGTTTTTATAAACGCCATCACTAAAATTTTAACTTCGCACTACCATCTGTATGCCGATGACTTGCAGCTCTACGAACACTCTTCTGTCAGTGATCTTGCCGCGGCTATTAACTCCCTAAACGACAATCTTCACCGCATATCTCTTTGGTCCGCTAAATATGGTATCGCTGTCAATCCATCCAAGTGTCAGGCCATCATTATAGGTAGCAGGAAACAGTTAGCTAAGATAGATGTCCTGACTCTGCCCAGCCTGCGATACAATAATACACCCATAGAGTTCAGTAGTAGTGTTAAGGACCTCGGCATTATCATTGACAGTAAACTTAGTTGGGGGGATCATATTAAAGAAATTTCTCGTAGGTTCTACGCCACCATGCATTCCAAGATGTTTAAAAAATTTTTTGCCTACCGAAACTAAAATCCAACTTGTTACTACCCTCTTGGTTCCAATTCTTGATTACGGTAACTCCTGTTATCTAGATCTGTCGGAAGAGCACCTGAATAAACTTGACCGTCTCCTTAACTCTGGCATTCGCTTTATATTTGGTTTACGAAAATTCGACCACGTTTCTCGTTTTAGGAAACAGTTACACTGGCTTCCTATACGGGAACGTAGATATACTCGGCTTCTCTGTCTTCTCTACTCTATCCTTACTGATCCTAATGCTCCTACTTATTTATCCTCTAAATTTTCTCTTCTTTCCGCTACTCATAATAAGCCCCTACGATCCTCTCAATTACTAACCCTTTTCATACCTTCCCATAAATCTGGCTTTGTCTCCAACTCCTTCTCTCTAGTTGCAGCACGGCTTTGGAACAGTTTGCCTGATTCTATTCGTAGAGCTCCATCGCGCGATTCCTTCAAGCGCCAAGTAAAAGAATTTTATCTGTCATCTATCAATACTACTTGATGTCTTTCCATCTAAATTATTATTATAATTGGATTATATGTACATATATATTTATTTGTATGTGTGTGTATGTATGTATATATATATATTTATATATGTATGTGTATGTGTATGTATATTGTTTGTTCATATATGGCAACCCCGACTAGTTTGGAGTCTTGTGCGAACACCCCGCGCGAGCGGTCAACAGTAGTAGTCGAGAAGTAGTAAAAGGGGGCACGTGAGACGGCCGACGCGAGCGCACGTCCTTCCTGAATCGATATATTAATTAGCGGTGTGATTTTCCCTCAGCCTTATTTGATTTCCCTTTTGTGTATTCCCTCTTGATATTGAACCTGACAAAGACAAACCTACAAAAGATAATAGTGTAATTAAACCTAAGGGAAGAAGACTAATGTGAAACATTCCCCAGTGCCGTGAACAATAAGAGTTTGAGATGTGAAATATGAAGATAAGGTACTGTACAATTTCTATTATCCTAAGACCGACTATAAGGTAAATAATTAATAAATAAGCTACCCCTCAGCACGCTTCCACAATTGCTGAACCAACCCTACCCTCTATTCAATATATATTTTTTGGTAGCAGAACGCAGTTCATTAAATACTATATACATTTTCTGGTAGCAGAGCGTGGTTTCATCCCTCTGAGTCCCCTTGATTAGAGCGTGGTTTCATCCCTCTGAGTCCCTAACGCATAATTACAATATAATTTGATTTCCTAACCTTTTAAAACGTGTTCGCATCGAGTTGTTTAAAAAATAATGTTATATGAAATTTTTATACATATAATATTGAATATATAATTGTGTAGGGTGAATGTATAATGTGTAAAATATATAAATAAATATTGAATATAATTTTATATATAAAATATAATAAATACACATAATATGGTTACATATATTTTATAATATTACGCCTATACGTTATTACCTATCCCGTTTTAAATTATAATTGAAGTTAGTTAAAATATTTTAATATAATTTCCTTAAAAAACTTACTTACTTTAAAATATTACCCCTACACTTTTATTGTTACTTTTTTTTTTTTTTTTTATTTAAATGAAGTTTAAGCCTTAATTGTAGTCATATTATATATCATATTATTTTGTTGTATTGCGATATAAGTAGATCGCCGACTCGACGCGTCCCTGACCGTAACTGGTTTCTTATCTCGCCCGTTGTTGTGGATTCCTTGTTTATTACGTGTTATTATTTTTTTAATATTTTAGTTGAGTTATTTGTTTACTTGATAATTTAAAATGGCTACTCATGATGAAACAGTAAAATGTTCCTTATTTACGGAAAGCGCGGAATATAGAAAAAATATAGGTGTGATACGCTTTGTTTCCGATTGGATTACCGATACCTTGGAACTTCTTGGTACTTCTGAAATACCTAGGTTATTTATTAGGTTCAAGGATTTAGATTCTCATTGTACTTTATTTGTAAACGCGTCCTCAGTGGTCCTGGGTGGGTTAGACCCGGCTATCGATTACCAAGAAATTAGTTATGTAAAAAAAGAAGTGCGTTTAGTAAATAAGAAAATAGACGACCTCCGGGTGCGTTAGTTAGAGTTGTGCCCACCTGCTCCCGTAGTTGATCCTGTCATGGCCAGTACACCCGTAAGAATGAGTAATAAAAATATTACTGAGCGAACTCCTTATAATAGATTACCTGATTTACCTATCCCTAAGTTTGATGGACGTCCTGACTCCTGGATAAGTTTTATTGATCAGTTTGACAGTGTAGTAGATTCCCAACACTATTTAACCCCCACAATGAAATTACAGTACTTGGTTGGATCCTTGGCAGATGAACCTAAGCGGTTGTTGCTACATTTAAAAATTGAAGAAGGCAACTATGAAGTTGCTCGTGAGTTGTTGAAACAGCGGTATCACAATACACGGGTTCTTGCTGATACCTACATAACCCAGATACTTACCCTGCCGGAGATTTCGAATAAATTTACAGGTTTGCGCGCGGCCTTCTTGAACCCCTTGTTAACTGCCTATCGCTGTTTAGAACGTTTAGAGTTACCCGTCTCCTCATGGTCTTATATGTTAGTACATATATGTTTGACTAAGCTTCCCTCTGATTTGAAATCCCGTTTTGAGCGTTGTTATGGCGGTGACGCTGATGAATTACCTACCTTTAAAAATCTTACTACCTTTTTGGAAGACGAATGTCGTCACCATGACAACGTTGGCAACACCTCCCTTGTAGATTCTAACCTGACGAAATTTAAAAGTACTGTACCTAAACATACTTACTTTGCGGCTCCTCCCTCCCCTATGATAAATAATAGACAAAAAATGTTACCTGTAATAAATAATAGTAACAAATGTTACCTGTGTGCTTCCTCTTCCCATTACCTCCGTGAATGTCCCGAATTTAGAGCTATGAATCCTAGAGATAGATCGGGATTTGTAAAACATTCCCGGTTATGTTATAGGTGTTTGGACAAACATTCAAGTCTTATGTGCAAGCGGGACTACAAATGTTCAACCTGCGGTCGCTCATCCCATCACACTATGCTATGTTTTAATGATTCCCGTAACCCAATGTATCCCACCTCATCCAATCGCAATTATAATTATACTTCCAAATTTAATAAACGCAATTATCCGCGTACCTGTCCTGCTTCTACCCGCGGTCCCCATATGGGCGGGGGCCAGCATAAGAAATATTCCCCTTCGCAACTCCAGCGCTCACCCCAACGACATTCCCAGAGAGCTTCTCCCCCCAGAGAAAATGCTCCGCCCCAACCTAGACAGGTTGAAAATAATATAAGATATCGTGATAATTCCTATAATAGAGAAGATAGACCCACATAGCTAGATACTTGTATTACTCCCCCTTCCCCTTGCCTTAATATCTCACCCAATTCCCTTATATTATTGCCTACTGTTAAATTACACGTTAAAACTGCTAGTGGTTATTATATTGAAGCGCGTGCCTTATGTGATACCGGTGCCCAGGGTTGCCTCATTACAACCGATCTTGTTGTTAATTACCTCAATTTGACCATCTCCCCCTCCTGTGCCCCTGTACGTGGCATAGGTAATATTCCTTTAGTGGTTTCCCGTGGTTCTATTTCCCTGTGTTTTAAACCTTTGTATAATTACTTCCCTGAGGTGTCAACCTCTGCTATGGTTATAGATGTGATTGCCGGTACGCATCCTGAGTTTGAGTTCCCTGAGTCTGTGTTTTTTCCTAATAGTGATTTTTCCCTTGCTGACCCTACCTATAATAAGCCTGGCCCGATAGATATACTATTGGGTGCTGACGTGTTCGGCGCGCTTTTATTACAAGATAAAATATTTAACTTTAACGGCCTTACTGCTTTATCTACAATTTTTGGTTATATTGTTTGTGGTCCAGTCGCTGCCGATTATGGTGAATTAGAGCCCCCCATGACTGGAATATCCTTATCCCGTCTCATCGAGAGATTCTGGAAGGTCGAAGAGACCCCTCAACCTATGATTGCTAACCCCTTAGATAACGTGTGGGAGATATTTTTTAAAAGTACAACCTCCCGTCACACTGACGGTCGGTTCATTGTGAGACTCCCCTTCCTGAACGATCGACCTACTCTTGGAGAATCTAAACCTACATCTATCCGTCGTTTCCTTGGCCTCGAGAAGCGTTTAAACGCGGACCCTAAATTACGTGATAAATATATTTCTTTTATGCGTGAGTATATTGAGTTAAATCATATGAGTGCTTATCCCTTCCCCTTACCCAGTGAACATTACTTTATTCCCCACCATGGTGTCTTTAAGACCGGAGACACATCTAAAATACGTGTTGTTTTTGATGGTAGTTGTCCCTCGTCTAACGGTATCTCACTTAATGAGTGCCTACATAGTGGTCCTAAATTACAAAAGGACATTAGTCTAATCCTCCTTAACTTTCGTAAGCATGTCGTTGTGTTTGTGGCAGACATACGCATGATGTTCCGTATGTCGTGGGTACATCAGGATGATCGTAAATACCAACTTATTTTATGGCGTGAATCCCCTTCTGATCCATTACTCACCTATTCCCTAAATACTACAACTTATGGTTTGCGTTCTAGTCCTTACGTTGCAATGCGTACATTATTAGAGTTAGCTGAGCAGGAACGTGATACTTACCCCAAAGCTGCTGCAGTCCTAGAGAATGATGTATACGTTGATGACTGTCTTACTGGTTCGGATTCCCTTGAAAATGCTCGTATCCTTAAATCTGAACTTGAGAATATTATGACTTGTGGTGGTTACGAGCTTAGGAAATGGATTAGTAACAAACCTGAACTTCTCGCAGACTTACCTTCAGATCATCTGCAGCTGTCTCACTCTTTTCAAGACCCTGATAACCCTCAAACATTTGCAGTCCTCGGTGTCCTTTATAACCCCACCAGTGATGCATTTACTTACAGTTTTTCATTTCAACCTACTGAGACAGTCACAAAGCGCAAGGTTTTGTCCTTAATAGCCAGAATTTATGATCCTTGCGGTTGGATATCCCCTGTTGTATTAAAAGCAAAATTATTTATACAGAAATTGTGGCTGTCTGGCCTTTCCTGGGATGATGTACTTACCCCTGAGCTAACCCTAGAATGGAACCTTTTTATTAGAAACCTTGAGTGTGTTAAAGATATTTCAATCCCGCGGCGTGTCTTTACTGACAGTTCCTTTTCCTATTCCATACATGGTTTCTGTGATGCCTCAGAATCCGCCTTTGCCGCAGTAGTGTATTTAATAGCAGAAAATCCTTCAGGCCAGTGTTCAGTTCATCTCCTAATTTCTAAAACTAAAGTTGCCCCTATACGTACCCGATTGACTATACCTAAATTAGAATTACTTGGTGCTACCCTGCTTACTAAATTAATTAATCATGTTGTCCCTGAATTACGAAAGTCAATCCAGTTAGACTCCATCACTACCTGGACCGATAGTAAAATTGTGTTGGCCTGGCTTAAGACCCCTCCTCATAACTTACAAACCTTTGAAGCCAATCGAGTTTCCCAGATATCTTGCTCAGAAGTTCAATCGGAGTGGCGGCATATTCCTGGTAATGTGAATCCGAACGATTGTGCATCCCGTGGATTAACAGCATCAACCTTACTTAAAAATTATTTATGGTGGTCCTGTACCTGGTTATTACTTCCTCACACCCAGTGGCCCGTTGCAGAGTCTAATACTGATTCTGATCCTAATCTTCCCGGACTTCGTTGTTTGTTAACCACTACTTCTTTACCTGCACCTGATCCATTATTCTTACTTGAACGTTTTAGTTCCTTTACAAAATTAATTGGCGTGACCTGTTATATGTTGAGATTTGTAAATAAAACCCGAAACTTACCCGTTGAGCTATCTGTATCTTTATCTACCCAAGAAAGAAAGCATGCACTCCTGTATTTAGTAAAAATAGTACAGTCTTATTGTTTTTCTGATGAGCTGAGTTTGTTAAAACGTGGCGTTTCCTTGCGGTCTTCCCTAAGACGACTCTCACTCTTTCTTGACAAGAAAGAAGTCATCAGAGTCGGTGGTCGTTTACGAAACTCTAATCTTCCTTACGATGCTCGTCATCCTATACTCCTTCCTAAAAGGTGTCATTTTGTTACCTTATTGATATCCCATTACCACGTAGAAAATTGTCATGCTGGAGCCAATGCTCTTCAAGCTTTATTATCCCGTGAGTTCTGGATATTGTCTGCTCGCAGAGCTATCCAGAATGTAATTTTTAAGTGTCTCCCTTGTTATCGCCTTAAAACTGCCACCTCTCAACCTCCTATGGGTGAACTCCCTAGAGATCGTGTTACTCCTACCCGTGCCTTTGATGGTGTTGGAACAGATTTTGCCGGCCCATTCCTGACCAAAACCCAGGTGTTTAGAAATAAAAGATTAGTAAAGAGTTACCTTTGTGTTTTCGTGTGTCTTTCTACAAAGGCAGTCCACCTTGAAGTAGTTTCAGAATTATCAACCGAAGCCTTTATTCGCTGCATTCTCTCGTTTTGTTTCCCGTCGCGGTCTCCCTAGTTTAATAAGATCAGATTGCGGTAGAAATTATATAGGAGCTTCGAACTATTTAAGCGATGTTTATGATTTTTTAGTTAAAAATAAAATTGATATTAGTGATAATCTCGCTAAAAGGGGTATAAATTGGTTATTTAACCCACCTACCTGCCCTCATTGGGGAGGATTGTTCGAAGCAGCCGTTAAATCTGCGAAAACCCACCTTAAAAGAGTGATTGGCGAAACTCCTTTAACATTCGAGGAATTAACTACAATTTTTGCTAAAATTGAGGCGGTATTAAATTCCCGGCCGTTATGTCCCTTATCTAATGACCCTAACGATCTAGAAGTTTTGACGCCTGGTCATTTTTTGATTGGCCAACCTCTTAGTGCTTTGCCGGAGTATCCCTATAACAATGTAAAAATTAATCGTTTAACCCGTTTTCAAGTAGTGCAACAGATAACTCAACATTTTTGGTCGCGGTGGCAGTTAGAGTACCTATACACTCTGCAGACTAGGCAGAAGTGGACTGATCCAGTGAATCCTCCAACAGTAGGCGAGCTAGTCCTCCTCAAAGATGATAATCTACCCCCTTTACAGTGGCGACGTGGTCGCATTTCCCAAATTTATCCTGGTAAAGATAACGTTGTGCGTGTGGTCGATGTTAAGACATCGACAGGTATCCTAAAGAGAGCCTTAACCAAATTAGTTCGTCTACCTATTAGGTAGCTACTCCAATTTTCTCGTAAACATTAGATGTTTTGGGCGGGGGCTATGTTTGTTCATATATGGCAACCCCGACTAGTTTGGAGTCTTGTGCGAACACCCCGCGCGAGCGGTCAACAGTAGTAGTCGAGAAGTAGTAAAAGGGGGTACGTGAGACGGCCGCCGCGAGCGCACGTCCTTCCTGAATCGATATATTAATTAGCGGTGTGATTTTCCCTCAGCCTTATTTGATTTCCCTTTTGTGTATTCCCTCTTGATATTGAACCTGACAAAGACAAACCTACAAAAGATAATAGTGCAATTAACCCTAAGTGAAGAAGACTAATGTGAAACATTCCCCGGTGCCGTGAACAATCAGTGTTTGTGATGTGAATTATGAAGATAAGGTACTGTACAATTTCTATTATCCTAAGACCTACTATAAGGTAAATACTAAAGAAATAAGCTACCACTCAGCACGATTCCACAATTGCTGAAGCAACCCTACCCTCTATTCAATATATATTTTTTGGTAGCAGAACGCAGTTCATTAAATACTATATACATATATGTTTATGCATATTTATGAATAGGTATATTTATATATTATGTATAACATAGAAATATATTGTTTTATTATTATATATATTTTTAGGCTCTTATCTATTGCTATGTATGTATTTTAAATTTTTCTTTAACTTTTATGTGCACATCCTACTGACTACTCTCCTACACTATTCTGGGTTGGCTGGCAGAAAATGCTGTCATAGCGTTAAGTCCGCCCTTTGTACATTTTTTTTTAATTTGTGCAATAAAGTATATAAAAAAATATATATATTATGTTGGTGAGTTACTCCGATCAACTGGATCATTTTCAGACTCCTCAACCATTATCTCTACATCAGGTTCCACATCATTAATATTATTTTACTGGCAAATGTTGTGTAACACTGAAGTAGTATTAATAACAGCTTGTGTTGTCCCTAATGAAAGGTGAGAGTACTAGAAAACACCTTTTCCATACACCAAAACACCTGAAAAAATCATAGATGATAATGAGGTATCTATGTGCAAACAATTGTTGAGCTAATAGTTGTAATATAAATCTTTTTATTCTTAATCTGTGCTTCATTATAATGATTCTCTGCAATAGTTCTTGGATTAAGCAGAGGTATTAATAAGTACGAAATATTTCCAAAGATGCCATCTTCACATTGCATTAGGTGCTACAAATCATACAAGTTAAGAGTTTAACATTGAATCATTAATTAATATATGTAATTAATAATTATCTTAAAAAAATACTTTTAAATATTGAGTTGTTGGATATTGTAGCGTCATGATCAGATTCTGGCCAAAGTAACCACATTCTTATTTTTTTTTTACTTTTTATTTATTTGCTTTATTTACATTGAATAAATAAAGTAAATTAAAAAATTTGCCTTTATATATACCTTTATACCTTTTCTGTTCCTGTATTCTTCTTCTATATTTGAATCTAAAACATAATGATACTTAGTTGTTATTACATCTTAGTAAAATGGTAACAAATCAAGAAAATAAAAGGTTTTACCTACCAGGTGACTGTATGTGTACAATCTATTGCACCAAATACTTTAGGAAACCCTGCAAGGACAAGAAAGGCAGGCTGGGTATTTTCTGTAACTTTAAACATATTCTGAGTATAGCCCAGCTATTACACATGATACGTCGGCCACTGGCGTTCTGTTAACTATTATAGTACCATAACATAAATATAGTTAAAGTAATAGAATTTTGTACTTACCGAGAGGATTCTCAGTATTTATTTAATTTAGTAAATAGTTCATCAACACTAGTTTTATTATGTCTGAATTTAAATGTAAATTCAGCGTCTGAAAATTCACTATAATAATTTCTGCGATTATTTTTTTTACTTTCTGCAGGTTCTGTATTTGCATTAGAATCAAATACACCGACCTCATAAATTTCGTTATCATTTTCATCACTAAACAAAGCTATTATTTTTTTTATTTATTAACGGCCGATCTCAATAACCTACTAACGTTTTACAATCTGTCAAATTGGTTACCGCCAGTAGGCGAAACGTCACCTTGAGGACTTTGCTAGCGTTTGTTTTGGTTGACACACGTGTTAGTGAGAGTTTTCTGTTTTGGTGTTAATTTTCTCCACTGTCCTCTAGTGGAGTTATTTTAAATTTTTAAAAGATTCCTTTTTAAGAAGGTGGTTGGTTGTAGTAAGTGTTTGTGTTGTTAATAAAGTGTCGTTATATAGTTTAAATTAGGTAAGGTTATTTTTTTTTCTATTCTGTCTTTTTTTAATTTATAATGGATGGGGATCCTCCTCCTGACCCACCTGATACTGGAGGTGGTAGAATTGAAGTTTATACGGTGGCTAGAAAGAGGCAAGGTGAAGATTCTACTATAAATAATGACTTTAGTGCCAAAAAAACTATTATAAACCCTTCTACTGCAACACCCTCCATTCAAAACCTGTATGTCCATCTATCCCTTTCTGAAGGTCCTAAGTCCTACATTGACTCCGACAAAGGCCCTTTCATTGTTTATGTGTCCAGAGAAATACCTGATCCAGCTGCTGGTACAACAATTAGAGCCATTAAGTTTGGTCAATTTCTACATAGAAATAAGGTCAGTGATATCACGAATGATGGCATTAAGAATGTTGGTCGTAATAAGATCAGCGTTCAATTCTCAAATGCTGCTGCTGCGAATTCTTTTTTGACCAATCCTATCTTAATTCTATGTAAGTATGTTGCGGTTATCCCAACATTTATCATTACCCGCATGGGTATTATAAGAGAAGTACCAGTAGACTTCTCTTTAGATGAACTTGTGGAATCTTTAGTTTTCCCATCTGGCTACGGACAGGTTTTGAAAGCGCGAAGACTGAACAGAAAGAGTGTAAGTGAGGGAGTGACTACATGGATCCCGACCCAGTCGGTTGTAGTTACTTTCCGAGGTCAAGAGCTGCCTGATAGGGTCTTTTCCTATCATTCCTCCCTTCCGGTTGAACCTTATAAATTCCCTACTATCCAATGCCTAAACTGCTGCCGTTTTGGTCATGTTAAAGCTCAATGTAGGTCTCAGCCTAGGTGTTACAGGTGTGCTCAGTCTCATTCTGGTGATTCATGTGACATTTCCAAAGAGAACTCTAATTGTTTGTTCTGTAACTGTAAACACTTTGCCACGGATAAAGACTGTCCTGAGTATGCAAGACAGCAATCCATCAAAATTGTTATGTCACAAGAGTGCATCTCATACTTAGAAGCTTCCTCCCGTTTTCCTTCTGCCCAGCGTTCCTATGCAAATATTGCAAAGGAAATGTTCTCTCCTACAATTACCATTAATCCTAAGTTCCAACAAGCCCGGGTTACCCAGAATACAACAACTCCCTCCAAATCATATCGCAAAACAGTGTTCCAAACTCCCCGTCCCAGAGCTCCTCTTGCTAAAGGTTTTGATAGACAAGCTCATCAAGCCTTAATTGGTAACTGTTCCTTATCCCTTCCTTATGGTCATGCTCTCAATCAAGGTGTTGATAATCCAGCAGTTGGCAGAAAAGATCTTTTAGTTGCCTTAACAGAAACTCTTGTGAGTATTATATCCACCTGTGATGAGCTTCCTTTACCGTCCAACGTTGCCCAGAACTTACTAACCATCTTTAAAATCCTTAATAATGGCTCCACTGACCTTCCTGCAGTGGAATAGTAGCAGTGTTCGTGCTAAAAAACATGAATTACTGCATATTATTTCTCTGTACGATCCTGTCATTATTGCCCTCTCGGAAACATGGCTCGTGCCTGATTCCCCATTCAGGGTACCAGGTTTTGCCTGTTTAAGGGAGGACAGAAGTGACGGGTACGGAGGTAGTGCTATCCTCATCCAGCACTCCTCTTCCTATTCTCGCATTCCTCTCCCATCTCACAGTCAACAGATTAATGCTGTTGCTGTGAGTGCCTTTAATGTCTCCTTCCTTTCTGTATATATTCCTCACCCTTCCATTTCCGTTTTCCTTGAGCTTAAGTCTATCATCACTTCGCTTCCTAGTCCAGTGCTGATCCTGGGAGACTTTAACACTCATCACACTATGTGGGGGTGTTATTACTGTGATGGATTCTCTCCTTCGTTGGTGGACTTAATTGATGATGTAGACCTCTGCATCCTCAATGACGGTTCCCCGACTCGTAGGGTCAATCCTAATCAGAATCCCAGATCTGCTGTTGACCTTTCCTTGTCCTCTCCTTCACTTGCTTCCCAGCTATCATGGTCTGTCCTTTCTTCCACACATGGTAGTGATCACTTTCCAATTATTTTATCCTTAAATAATAGACTTCCTTTTATAAATAGGCCTCACCCGCTCCTTAAATTCAATTTAAAAAAAGCTGATTGGTCTAAGTATGCTGACTCTGTAGATTGCATGGTGAATGATCTTCCGGATTCCGTTAATCATGAGAATGTCATTGTTTGTTATGATCAGTTTGTCTCTGCCATCTTATCTGCAGCTGACTTACACATTCCTAAAAAACTCTCCATTCAGAAGCAGATGCCTTCCAATCCCTGGTGGGATCAGGAATGCTCTGATTCTGTCGATCGGCGAACATCTGCCGAGGTGTCATACGCAGCCTGTATGACAATGGAGAAATACACTGAATACAAACGCAATGATGCGAAATTTAGGAAGTTAATTTGGAAAAAGAAAAAACTTGGTTGGGTCACCTTCTGTGAGTCCCTTAATCCACGTACCTCTTCCCATATTGTGTGGGCGAATGTTAAGAGATTTCGCCGGTCGCTCAACAGTATGCCCAGTCCAAATTCCAACAATCCATCCATATGGCTTAACAATTTCGCTAACAAATTGGCTCCTCCCTTTGTTCCGTCTTTTGATCTATCCCCAGCTATGCCGATTGAATCCTCAAAAGAAATGGATACCCCCTTTTCTTTTGAGTGACTCAAAAACATCTTAGCGGATTTAAAAGACACTAGCCCAGGTGAGGACGGTGTCCCTTACTCATTTATCAAGGAGTTAAACGACAAATCTAAGGTTTACTTTTTGGATTTAATAAATAATATTTTTCAATCTGGCAATATTCCTGATACATGGAAATCCCAAATTATCATCCCTGTCCAATTCAATAACAATTTGCCAGTTAAAAGTTAATAATTGTATTTCATTAGTATTATAAGTTGTAACTAAGCATACGTATAATAGATGGCGCTAGTGTACTCCTGAATCGCGATATGGTTTCGTTCAAGTCAAAATCATATTAAGTCATACTAATTTTTTGTTTTCAATAAAGTTTGAGTTTAACAACAGTGTGTAGTTTTCTTAATAGTACAAGTAAGGACATCTGGTGCCGAAACCCGGGAACTGTGTGGAATTTACATGAGAGTATAAGTGATAAGTGTTATAAATGTTCGGGATAAAAACTGTGGACTGTGTGAGTTGTGTTAAAGACTTAGAGAATTTGGAATTAAAATTAACTTAGAAGAATTTGGATTAAATATTGACTTAGAAAAATTTGCACCAAAAAAAACTTAGAAAATTTGGAGTTAAAGTTAACTTAGAAGAAATTGGATTAAATATTGACTTAGAATATTTTGCACTAAAAACACTTAGAAAATTTGGATTTAAAATTAACTTGGATTTGATTAAATTTGGAAATTATACAATGGAGAAGTTACTATTGAAACAAGAAGATACGTTTGAGCAATTAAAGAAAGCTTTCATAAATTATAAAAAAACATCCAAAAATAGATTAAAAGCAACTTAAATCGAATCAAAACTAGAAAACTTAGATAGATTGTTTGAAACCTTTATGAATATACACGGTGAGATTGTTGGCAGCATTAAGAGAGAAGAAAGGGCTAAATTATCATACTTCACCGATGATATGTACACAGGATTCGAAGATATTTATACAGAATATAAAGATAGAATTAAAGATGATCTTCGATTGTTTAGTGCAAATACCTTTTCACCACAATCACTTGGTCCTGAAGGATCGGTCCTATCGAATACAAAGGTGAAATTACCACAGATCCAATTACCGAAATTTTCTGGACTCTATGAAGAATGGCAAACGTTTCACGACATGTTCACCTCATTAATTCATCAAAATACTGCATTGAGTCCAGTACAGAAGATGCACTATTTAAAGAGTAGTTTAACAGGGGAACCGGAAACATTACTGAGGAACTTAACTACAACAGATTCCAATTACGAAGACGCTTACCAACAATTGATTCGCCGTTATAACAACAAACGCTATAACTGCAACGAAATTATGAAGCGTTTATTCTCACAAAGAAATGCCACTGACTCTGCAAGTTCTATCAAGTCACTACTGGATGTTACAGCTTCATCGCTTAAATCATTGCAAAACATGGGCATAGACACCAACTCATGGGATGTAATAGTTAACTACATCGTGGTGTCAAGACTTGATTCAGAGTCAAGAAAGCTGTGGGAAGCTAAAGTCAGTGAATTAGACTCGGAAACATTACCGACGTGGAATCAACTTGTAAATTTCTTAGAGTCAAGATTCCGGACATTTGAAATGATCTGTGGCACCAACAAGTCCATTGTAAAATCCCCAAACGTACACTCCAACAACACCAAACCAAGGGTGTTTCATTCCACCGCCCAAGAAGATTACAAACGAGCAAATCCTTCTTGTACTGTTTGCAAAGGTGAGCATCAGTTATATCAATGCAAACAATTTGCAAAGCAGACTCCTAAAGAGAGAACCGAGGTAATACAATCAAGGAGACTCTGCTTCAATTGTTTTGCACCTACACATTCCGTTAAAGAATGTCGATCGTCAACTTGTTGCCGCCGCTGCGGTAGACGACATCGAACATCGACATTGCTGCACCTGGAGAGGAGTGAACTACCAAGCTTAACAGAAGCGCAACCGGTCAATAAGGAAAATATTGAAAAGGAGACACCAGTGATAGCTCATTTGGTTACGAAAAAGAATCAGAAGGAGATGTTGTTGGCTACTGCCATAATAAGAGCAAGTTCCGCCAATGGGCACTCACAAGTTGTACGAGTTCTTATTGATCCATGTTCAGAGGGTTCTTTTATAAACGAGGCAACGACTCAATCACTAGGTTTAAAGAGAACCAATATCAATGGTGTAGTCTCTGGTATAGGTGATAAGTTGGCAAGGTCAAGAAGCATGGTGTCTTTAAATTTAGAGTCGATTCACAACCATAAATCAAAGCATGCAATAAACGTTGATGCTTACGTATTAAGAAAGTTGAAGTGACAGCCCGGAGAGACGGGATGACGCTGGAAAGACAGTTGACTGCTGGAAAGACAGCTGGCAGCTGGGAAGACAGCTGACTGTTGGAAAGACAGCCGCGGGTAATGGCCTAGCAAGCCAAGCCCAGGAAAATTTTAAAGCTAAAAGTCCTCATAAGAAAAATACCCCTGGGACAGTCCGAGAGGGGGGGCGGAAGAACTGTCCACCGGTTGAAGCAAATAACGAAAGCGGCGCGAATACGGACTTGAAATGCCCCACGTGCAGGAAAAATTACAAGAGAAGAGCCTGGTATATTAAACATCTTAAAACACATGATGGTGTTGAAGCACGACAATCGTCGGTAAGCTCTTCGACTATCACTGCGGATAGAGTTGACCCTCATATGTCCCATGGTGAGCCATTGAGTGAAAAGTATCAGGAGTCCATTTCCACCCGGACACGTCTTAGCATTCCCAATATAAAGCAATCGACATGGAAAGCACACGACGAACGATTAGCGGTCCTGTTAGAGCATCCGGGCTCGAAACAGGAGTTAGACACGCAAGTAGAAACTTTTCAAAAAACTATTTATGACTATTTCAACGAAATATATCCGTCTCCAAATCATTACGCTCGTAAAAACAAGGAAAACGCGTTTAAGTCGAAAATGAGGAGGAAAAAAAGAGAGCTAAAAAAGAATCTTCGTGCGGCCAAAACGATAGGCGATAATTATCTTAGTCACCAATTGTCTAGGGCGCTACGGTCAACCCTGAAATTAATTCAGGGTATATCGAAACAGATCGCGGAACAACGTACAAATTTTGATCGGGCAAAACACGAGGTTGCTTTCGATAAAAATCCTTTTGAGTACTCTAAAAACATTTTTAAGGAAGATAGAGGTAAGCTTTTCTTGACTAATGAGGCAACTTATGAACATTATAAAATCACGTACGAAGTGCCTAATATAGAAAGGCTATATATGGAGCCAAACAACCAACGACCTGAGATTCCTCACGTTGACTTTCAAGTTGACCCACCAACTTTAGAGGAAATAAATAATCAAATCAAAAAGAAACCATCTAAATCAGCTCCAGGTCCTGATGGTATCCCCTATATAGTTTACAAAAAATGTTCATCTGTTCGTAAATACCTCCACAACTTATATGGTAAAATCTGGTCAAGAAAGCAAATACCTACGTCGTTTGGAGAAGCGATATTTGTCCTCATTCCCAAAAAAGACCGGGTAACAGATCCAAAGGATACTAGGCCGATTGCTCTTACGAATACTTTGTCTAAGATCTTTTTCTCAATATTTCAAACGAAAATGACCCATTTTATGATTAGCAATAGGTACTTCAGGCCGAACTACCAGAAAGGGTTCCTACCTGGAGTTTCTGGATGCCTGGAGCATAATAGTTTGTTAACTGAAAGTTTAAAAGACGCCAGAATGTGTGAGAGGCAAATTACAGTGTGTTGGATAGATTTAGAAAACGCGTTCGGGTCAGTACAACACGATCTATTGATGTTTGCGTTAAAATGGTACAATTTTCCTACGATAATAAGCAACATAATCGCGTCATACTATTCGAAACTAAAATTCGTTATAACCTCTAAAGACGGCCATTCAAAACCTTTAGGCTATAAAGTAGGTCTTTTTCAGGGTTGTTGTTTATAATAATATTTATATTGTAATAAATATTTTAATAGATAATCTAATTAAACAAGAGAAAAAATGGGGTTATCGGTTTAAGTTCAACAATAAGTACACAGAATCCATCCTTGCTTTCGCGGACGACCTTGCGATACTGACTAGGAACCCAAAGCAATGCCAACTGCTATTGGATGAAGTAGACGAATTTTGTGCGTGGACGAAAGGAATGAGGACAAAACCTAGTAAGTGTCACTGTTTATGTCTGGGAAGGCGAAACACTAAATATACCTCATACGATCCGGGACTTAAAATTGGCGGTAAAAGCATTGCTATAGTTTCCGAAGCGACACCTTTTAAATTTCTCGGCAAGAAAATAGACTACAAAGGCCGCACTCCATCTTTAGATGTACTTGTCGACAGCTTTTTGACGGATCTTGAGAAGGTAGATCATCAACCTATAAGTAATGTCAAGAAAGTTTGGATTTACGACAATTTTCTAACATCACGTCTGAATTGGCCTTTCCTCGTGTATGATTTCAATAAGACCCTCTTAACAAAGTTAGATGCAAGTGTCACAAAGATACTGAAGTTTTGGCTTGTGCTAGCGCATTCGGCGGACACCTCAACCTTATTTAGAGATAAAAATAGTTTCGGGTTGAGATTAAAGAAACCATCGGAGCTCTATAAACATCTAAGAGTCGCCAAAACACACATTCTGGGAAAATCACGGGATAAGATTGTTATCTCACTCCCAAAAGACAAAAGTGTCCCAGAGCTCGAGTCAAGACTTCAATTCCATAAGCAATTTATGATAGGAGCACAGTCTAGTAAAGTAGGGTTAGGATCAAAGAGGAAAGTTCAAGACATAGACATAATAAAATCTTTTATTCGGCAAGACGAGAACGACAAATATAAGGTGCACGCATTGGGTTTAGAAATGCAAAACGAGTGGCTAACTATAGGAGAATTCTGTATCCCTTTAGCTTTAAAATGGCGCGCCCTAATTCACGACTGGTCTCCAGCACTATTAAAATTCTATCTAAATTCCTTCCAAATGACTCTTCCACATCAACATAATTTATTAAGATGGGGTAAAGCTACCGATAAATCTTACTACATCTGTAAAGAGGCAGTAGTGACAGCTAAACATATGCTGGTGGGGTGTAGGGTACTCTTAGATAGTGGTCAATACTCGCGGCGCCACGATAAAGTACTAAAAAACATACGTGAAGCCGTTAGTCTATCTGTAGCAAGAGCACAGAGAAATATAACAACCAACAAACGCTCAATAGAGTTTGTGAAAGAAGGTTTTTATAAAAAACTCACACAATTTCTCTATATTAGATCCAGCTCCCGATTGGACACTTATGATGGACACGTATGAGAAACAGTATAGAATCCCTGAGGATATTTGTGTTTCGTCATCCAGACCTGATATTTTTCTCTATTCTCGTAGCCTAAGACGCGTAGTACTGGTAGAACTTGCAGTTCCGTGGGAAAGAAATATTCCAAAAAGTCACCAACTAAAACTTAATAAATACTTCGATCTTACAAACGAACTGACCAGGAATAGGTTTAGAGTTAGCTTATAAGCGGTTGAAGTAGGAGCGAGAGGTATAACAGCGAAATCTCTCTATAGTTTACTAAAAGATCTCGGCCTATCTAGAACTATTATAAATTCATTTCTAGAACGCACTTCAAAGGCGGCTTTGGTAGAATCATTTAAAATTTGGTTAGGTAGTGGGAGGAGCTCGGACAGTGAAGGTGAGCGTTAATGCATTTTAAAGGGGCCCCTTTAAACCTACACTTGGGTCGCAAGTCCCAAGCGCGGATCGGAGCTCCTCTTCCTACAACGCGATGGGCCCGGCACCAGCACAGTGAATCCATAGAATGCTAAGCAGTTTTCTTCTCTTCTTCTTACCTACTTGTCAAACAAAGATTACCGACTGGCCGGAAATTAAGAGTATCAGCTTGGCTGACCCTGAGTATGGATCACCTGCAAAAATCGATATGATTCTAGGAGTAGAAGTGTATGAAGATATAATTCTAGAGGGCCTCTTGAAACATCCAACGGAGAAGGGCCCGATAGCTCAAGAGACACAATTTGGTTGGGTTCTATCAGGTCGAGTAAGAAACAATATCATTTCAAAAAACCCCCAATTAGTCGGATTTCATATAAGAGTAAAAGAGGATGACCTATTAAAAAAATTGTGGGAAATTGAAAGAGAGCCTGATGCAATTTCGAAGAAGTTCACGAAAGAAGAAATCAAGTGTGAACAATTTTTTGAAGCCACTACTACAAGAGATAACGAAGGCCGATACGTGGTGCGTTTACCTTTCAAGGAGCATAAGCCAAGATGTGTTGAAGGTAAGACAAGAGATATAGCCTTGCGTAGGTTCCACTACTTAGAGCGAAAATTACAAAATAATCCACCATTATATGAAGAATACAAACGCGTAATTCAAGGATACAACGACCAAAATCATATGGTACAGATTCAAAATATTGAAGACATACATAACCCAAAGGCAGTGTACTTGCCTCATCATCCAGTGATCCGAGAACATAAAGAGACTACCAAGGAACGCAGCGTCTTCGATGCGTCTTGCAAGGGCATGAACAAGGTGTCTTTAAACGATTGTTTTCTTGTGGGACCGAAGCTCCAGCAAGATCTGCGCCACATTTTGATGCGATGGAGACGTCATCCCTTTTGTATATTAGAAGATTTGGTACAAATGTACAGACAAGTTCGAGTAGAGGACAAGGACACTGACTTTCAGCGCATTCTTTGGCGATCGAACCCTAGTGATCCAATTGAACATTATAAACTTTTGAGACTTACTTTTGGTACTGCCTGTGCTCCTTATTTGGCAGTAAAGGCATTACAACAACTTGCAAGGGATGAAGAAGCACGGTATCCGCGTGCAGCTAAAATCACTCTTCAGGATTATTACATAGATGACCTGCTAACAGGATGCGAGACGGAGACGGAAGCAGTAGAGATATTTGAAGAAATGAATAACTTAATGAGTGCAGGTGGGTTTTGTTTACAAAAATGGTGTAGCAACAGTGAGAGATTAATGAATTATATTGAAGATGGATGCAAGAAATTAGACCAACCCTTAATTTTCAGAATCAATAACATGTTTAAGATGTTGGGAATTAGAAGAAATAAAACCTCTGATAGTTTCGAGTATACACTACAATTACCAAAATTATGTGAAGGTATTACGAAGGAGAGAAGAAACTGCTTAGCATTCCATGGATTCCCCGTGCGGGTGCCGGGCCCATCGCGTTGTAGGAAGAGGAGCTCCGATCAGCGCTTGGGACTTGCGACCCAAGTGTAGGTTTAAAGGGGCCCCTTTAAAATGCATTAACGCTCACCTTCACTGTCCGAGCTCCTCCCACTACCTAACCAAATTCGAAAAGATTCTGCTAATGCCGCCTTTGAAGTACGTTCTAGAAATGTATTAGTAATAGTTCTAGACAGGCCGAGATCTTTTAGCAAGCTAAAGAGAGATTTCGCTGTTATACCTCTCGCTCCTACTTCTACCGCGTATGAATTTACTCTAAACCTATTCCTGGTCAGTTCGTTAGTAAGCTCGAAATATTTATTAAGTTTGAAGCTATGACTTTTAGGTATATTAGTCTCCCACGGAACTGTAAGTTCTACCAGTACTACGCGTTTTAGGTTTCGAGAATAAAGAAAAATATCAGGTCTGGATGACGAAACACCAATGTCCTCAGGGATTTTATACTGTTTCTCATACGTGTCCATCAAAAGAGTCCAATCAGGAGCTGGATCTAATATTGAGAAAGGTTTTTGCGTGTGTTTTTTAACAGAACCTTCTTTCACAAACTCTGTTGAACGTTTGCTGGTTGTAATGTTTCTCTGTGCTCTTGCTACTGAAAGACTAACGGCTTCACGTATAATTTCTAGTACCTTGTCATGGCGCCGCGAGTATTGACCACTTTCCAGGAGTACCCTACACCCCACCAGCATATGTTTAGCTGTCCCAACTGCCTCTTTACAGATGTAGCAAGATTTATCGGTAGCTTTACCCCATCTCACTAAATTACTTTGATCTGGAAGAGTCATTTGGAACGCATTCAGGTAGAATTTTAATAGTGCTGGAGACCAGTCATGAATTAGGGTGCGCCATTTTAAAGCTAAAGGGATACAAAATTCTCCCAGAGTTAGCCACTCGTTTTGCATTTCTAACCCCATTGCGTGCATCTTATACCTATCATTCTCGTCTTGCCGTATAAAAGATTTTATTATGTCCATATCTTGAACTTTCCTCTTTGATCCTAACCCTACTTTACTTGATTGTGCTCCTATTATAAATTGTTTATGGAACTTAAGTCTTGACTCGAGCTCTGGGACACTTCTGTCTTTTGGAAGTGAGGTAACAATCTCATCTCGTGATTTTCCCAGAATATGTGTTTTGGCAACTCTTAGATGTTTATAGAGCTCCGATGGTTTCTTTAATCTCAACACAAAGTTATTTTTTTCCCTAAATAAGGTTGAGGTGTCTGCCGAATGCGCTAGCCCAAGCCAAAACTTCAGTATCTTTATGACGCTTGCATCTAACTTAGCCAAGAGGGTTTTATTAAAATCATATACGAGGAAAGGCCAATTCAGACGTGATGTTAGAAAATTGTCGTATATCCAAACTTTTTTGACATTACTTATAGGTTGATGTTCTACCTTTTCAAGATCTGTCAAAAAGCTGTCGACTAGTACATCTAAAGATGGAGTACGGCCTTTATAATCTATTTTCTTGCCGAGAAATTTAAAAGGTGCCGCTTCGGAAACTATAGAAATGCTTTTACCATCTATTTTAAGTCCCGGCTCGTATGAGGTATATTTAGTGTTTCGTCTACCCAGACATAAGCAGTGACACTTACTAGGTTTTGTCCTCATTCCCTTCGTCCACGCACAAAATTCTTCCACTTCATCCAATAGCAGCTGACATTGCTTTGGATTCCTAGTAAGTATCGCGAGATCGTCCGCAAAAGCAAGAATGGATTCTGTGTATTTATTGTTTAACTTAAACCGATAACCCCATTTTCTCTCATGTTTAATTAAATTATCTATTAAAATATTTATGACGATATTAAATATTATTGGGGATAAACAACAACCCTGGAAAAGACCTACTCTATAGCTTAAAGGTTTTGAATTACCGTTTTTTGAGGTTATAACGAATTAATTTTGAATAGTATGACGCGATTATGTTGCTTACTATTGTAGGAAAGTTGTACCATTTTAAAGCGAACGAACAAAAATGGTGTAGCAACAGTGAGAGATTAATGAATTATATTGAAGATGGATGCAAGAAATTAGACCAACCCTTAATTTTCAGAATCAATAACATGATTAAGATGTTGGGTATTAGTTGGAATAAAACCTCTGATAGTTTCGAGTATACACTACAATTACCAAAATTATGTGAAGGTATTACGAAGCGCAAGGTTTTTTCTGATATTTCTAGATTATATGATCCAATGGGCTGGATTTCGCCAGTAATTATAACAGCAAAGATATTCATCCAAAAATTATGGAAGGCTAAGTTAGATTGGGATGAAAACTTACCCATCGAGTTGTATAAGGAATGGTGCTCATTTCGTGAAGATCTACGCAACGTACGAAATATTGTTATACCAAGATGGTTACAGTCTCATAAGAATGATAAAATAGAATTACATACATTTGCAGATGCATCTCAGGCAGCGTACGCTGGTGCTGTCTATATGAAAGTGACAGATGCATTCGGCAATATTCGCGTTAATTTAGTGACATCCAAAACAAAAGTATCTCCAGTTGAAAAGGAAATAAGTATTCCTCGGCTAGAATTATGCGCTGCCTTGCTTGCGACTAAATTGATTCACGAAGTTTCGCAAATTATGCAAATATCTAAAGAAGATTTATACGCATGGTCAGATTCTACAGTCGTGTTAGCTTGGATACGTGGAGAACCGACGCGATGGAATACATTTGTTAGTAACAGGGTTTCTGAAATTCATACCATGCTAGATTCCAGTCAGTTCTGTCACATCAAAACAACTGATAATCCTGCAGATTGTGCTTCGAGGGGTATAAAAGGGGCTGATTTAGCTGATCTTACGCTGTGGTGGCACGGTCCAGACTACCTGCACCACACTTGTACGTACGATTTTCGTGATGATTTCTCGACCTCTATTGAGGAGCGACCCATAAAGACTTTAACAGCCGTCATTCAATCAGAAGACGAATTGGTCTGGACAAGATTTTCAAACTTAACAAGAATGGTCAGGATTTTAGCATATTGTAAGAGATACATAGAAATATTAAGATTATCAAGGAAAAATAGAATAATACTATCAAAAGAACGAAGGATCAAAGAGTCTGAAATTATTACTGTGAAAGAAATGGAAGAAGTTCTTCAAACAGTTATAAGGAACACCCAGCATATTTATTATGCGGAAGAAATACAACAGATAAGGTCTCATGGAGAAGTTAAACGAAAAAGTTCACTGCACACTCTCTACCCCATTTTAGACAAAAATGGAGTCTTGAGAGTAGGTGGCCGTATTAAGGAGTCAGAAGCGAGATTTGATGTAAAGCATCCAGTTATTTTACCGAGTAATAGCCATCTTACTTCGTTATTAATAACTGATGCCCATTACAAAACTATGCATGGTGGGCCGCAAATCATGCTAAATTATCTACGTTCCAAATATTGGATAGTACGGGCTAGAGAAAGAGTTAAAAAATGTTATCGAGAATGTGTTAAATGTTTACGATTTTCCCAACAAAATAACAACCAGCTTATGGGTCAGCTACCTAAGTGCAGGCTGAAACCTTCAAGACCCTTTAAAGCGTCTGGTGTTGACTTCACTGGGTTTACAAATATAAGATTTTCACCTGGAAGAGGATCAAAATCATATAAAGGGTATATATGCCTCTTCATATGTATGTCTACCAAAGCAATACATCTAGAAGCAGTGTCGGACTTATCTTCAAAGGGCTTTATTTCTGCATTTCGTCGATTTGTATCTCGAAGAGGCCAATGCGTTGATTTATATAGCGACAACGGAACAAATTTCGTAGGAGCGGAAAAGGAGTTAAGAGACATGCTCCTCACGGCACAATCCAAGCTCCCTATAGAAATCGCTCAGGCACTTGCAAACGACGGAACCACTTGGCATTTCATCCCGCCAAATGCACCTAACTTTGGCGGTCTATGGGAAGCAGGCATAAAATCAGCCAAGACACACCTTAAACGCGTAATTGGAGATTCAACTTTAACTTTCGAGGAACTCTCAACTGTTCTGACCCAGATTGAAGCCTGCCTTAATTCACGGCCTATGACATATTTGAGTGACGACCCTGGAGATCCGCAACCTTTAACTCCGGGTCATTTTTTAATCGGTGAGCAAATGGTTGCGATTCCTGATGAGGCTCCGACTGACGTACATGTAACTGGCTTGCAGAGATGGAAGATGACACAAAAGATGGTAAATGATTTTTGGAGAAAATGGTCAGAAGAATATCTGGTGAGCCTCAATCAAAGGTACAAATGGTTCACTAAGAAGCAAGACCCAGATATAGGTACCATCGTTGTGATTAAGGATCATAACCTACCACCAACAAAATGGCTACTTGGCAAAATAGAACAAAAGCATTCTGGCCATGATGGACTCACTAGAGTATTGACTATTAAAACTAAAAATGGATTGATTAAACGTCCACTCAATAAGGTTTCTATTCTGCCAAGTACTATTTAATATATGTGCATAGTTAAAGCATAGTATGTAAGTTAGGTTAGGTTATTTAATAAAACTCTTATAGGTCATTTGATATAGTATTGTACTTTATTTTTGGTTTCTGTGTAACACGGTGGGCGGTTGTTATGTAAGAATTTAAACCGCTTATATGAACTACTAAAAGAACAAGTTCTTTGGTGGGCGGAATGTCCAATTCAATAACAATTTGCCAGTTAAAAGTTAATAATTGTATTTCATTAGTATTATAAGTTGTAACTAAGCATACGTATAATAGATGGCGCTAGTGTACTCCTGAATCGCGATATGGTTTCGTTCAAGTCAAAATCATATTAAGTCATACTAATTTTTTGTTTTCAATAAAGTTTGAGTTTAACAACAGTGTGTAGTTTTCTTAATAGTACAAGTAAGGACAATTCCTATCCTTAAACCGGGTAAATGTCCCTCTGATCCTTCTTCCTACAGACCCATTGCCCTTGCATCTACGTTATCAAAAACTGCTGAGCGACTTTTAAACAACCGTTTGGAATGGATAGTGGAAAACAGAAATATCTTAGCTCCCTCTCAGTTTGGATTTAGAAAGGGGCTAAGTACTGCAGATAGTCTCAGCATTTTAACTACAGATATTCGACGAGCTTTTACCAAAGGAGAGTATTTAGTGGGTGTTTTCCTAGATGTTGCATCGGCATATGATAATGTCCTACTTCCGGTACTCAGGCAGAAATTGCTTAAGCTGAGTATTCCGCCGAGGTTGTCTCATTTCATATGTAATTTGCTAACTGATCGAACACTATCTGTTAAACATCCGCTTCTTACTGTGCCCCCCAGACATGTCTGGAAAGGCCTTCCTCAGGGTTCAGCTCTTAGTCCTCTGTTGTACAACATCTACACACATGACCTCGAATTATCTGTTAGTAGTTTTTGTAATATCCTTCAGTATGCTGATGACATCGTCCTCTATTACAGCTCAAATTCGGTAGAGGACATAACTTACCACCTAAACACTGCTTTACACTATCTCAACCAGTGGTTGACTGATCATGGTCTCTCGTTATCCATTTCTAAGTGCCAGGTAGTAGTATTTACCAAAAAGAGAGCTACACCAAATTTTCAAATTGCTTTTGATGGTATTCCCATCCAGGTCACGGAGAATGTAAGGTTTTTAGGCATGATACTCGATAAGCGACTGAATGGAATTGCACACGCTGAATTTCTTAGCAAAAAATGTGAAAAAGGCATAAATGCTTTAAGAGCAGTGTCTGGTGTGTGGTGGGGTGCACACCCTTATACTCAAAAACTTCTGTACGGTGCCCTTATCCGTAGTCATATTGATTATGCTTTATATGTTCTGGACCCCTTTAATAAAGTAGACACAGAAAAGCTTAATCGGATACAATACAAATGCCTACGTATTATCTTAGGGGCAATGAAGTCTACTCCCATCAATGCTCTCCAAGTGGAGTGTGTTGACCCACCCCTACCTATCCGAAGACAATACCTTGCTGATAGATTTGTTGGTAAAATGTTACAGCTTTCTTCCCATCCTTTGTGGCCTAAGTTAACTGAGTTAGCTGACCTCATCCCCAGTGGTAAACCATTACCATTCTTGTTGCATAGTTTCCTGAAATTCACCAGACTACCTCATCCTTTGCTACGCCTTACATCTAATCCATTGTTTTGTACACCGTACAAAGCATTGGTCCATCATCCATCCATCATAACAGATCTTGGCTTGACCAAGGGAGATCCAGGTACCAACACAAAATTCCAACATCTTTACAGATGCATCAAAGCTTTCTAAGGAGAGCTGTGTTGGTGCAGCTTGCTGGATACCAAAATTCAAAATTATTTTACAATTTAAATGCCCTCCCGAATCTTCAGTGTTTACAGGCGAGGCTGTTGCCTTGTTAGAGGCAGTCCTGTTCACGCTCTCCCACAACGTAAAACAGACGGTTATTTTTACTGACTCTCTAAGCTGCTTATTGGCTATAAAGGGGAACCTGTTTCATAGTAAATTAAGATCTTCAATTGTTTTAAGGATTCGTGAAGAATTATACTCGTGTCATCTGAAGGGTTTGGAGGTCACTCTTGTGTGGATTCCAGGTCACTCTGGAATTAGTGGGAATGAATCTGCAGACTCTTGTGCATAATTAGCGGCCCAATGTGGCACTCTAGACCACTTTTCTAATTCGGCCCAGGATTTGCTGTCTCTTGCTGTTACTCACATGGACAAGTCCTGGTCTAAAGACTGGGATCTATCAAAATCCCAGAAACGTAAATACTATGCATTTCTCCAACCTGATATACCAAAGCGTCCTTGGTTTTTTTCTCAAAAATTTACTAAACGGAGAGTTATATCCACAATTTGCCGCTTACGCCTCGGACATGCATGTAGTCCTGTTCACCTGGCTAAGATCAGGGTCAGGGACCACTCATTGTGTGAATGTGGCTTAGACGACGGTTCTCCTTCTCATATCCTTTTTTCTTGTCCTAAATTAATCCGTCCTTTATATGATGTTCTTCCGCTCAAAGTCCCTCGTCCTCTTAGTGTTCAGTGTTTGTTAATGTTTGTGTTTAGTCCTTTATGTAAATTTTTGTGTAAATATATTAAATATAATAATATTAGACTGTAAGCTAACACCCTTGTAAAATATTATCTATTACTAACCTAATGTGTTGTCTGTATATACTGTAGTTATTTGTTGATTTTGTTATAGGTGAAGGATTTAAAATGGATCTCTTTTACGGCCGATCTCAATAACATACTAATAGTCAAACGTAGATAGCTACCAGAGATTTGTTAATACTTTAACTAAACTGTTACCGCCGTTTCAATAACAAAAGTATAGCAACGATAACTTCAGTTAAAGATAGATAGTATAAGGGGACCGCGGGTAGAAGCAGGACAGGTACGCGGATAATTGCGTTTATCAAATTTGGAACCACAACTATAACTGCGATTGGATGAGGTGGGATACATTGGGTTACGGGAATCATTAAAACATAGCATAGTGTGATGGGATGAGCGACCGCAGGTTGAAAATTTGTAGTCCCGCTTGCACATAAGAATTGAATGTTTGTCCAAACACCTATAACATAACCGGGAATGTTTTACAAATCCCGATCTATCTCTAGGATTCATAGCTCTAAATTCGGGACATTCACGGAGGTAATGGGAAGAGGAAGCACACAGGTAACATTTTTTACTATTATTTATTACAGGTAACATTTTTTGTCTATTGTTTAATATAGGGGAGGGAGGAGCCGCAAAGTAAGTATGTTTAGGTACAGTACTTTTAAATTTCGTCAGGTTAGAATCTACAAGGGAGGTGTTACCAACGTTGTCATGGTGACGACATTCGTCTTCCAAAAAAGTAGTAAGATTTTTAAAGGTAGGTAATTCATCAGCGTCACCGCCATAACAACGCTCAAAACGGGATTTCAAATCAGAGGGAAGCTTAGTCAAACATATATGTACTAACATATAAGACCATGAGGAGACGGGTAACTCTAAACGTT
>JAZFAU010000614.1:0-22500 GCA_037178615.1 Dione vanillae | reverse complement strand
TTCCAATCCCTGTGCATCAGGAATGCTCTGAGTCTGCACAATCGGCGGACATCAGCTAAGAGTTTCATACGCAGCCTTATGACAAGGGAGAATTTTGTTGAATTCAGACGCAGTGATGGGGGCGAAATTTAGGAAATTAATTTGGAAATAGAAGAAACTTGGCTTGGTCAATTTCTGTGATCCCCTAAACCCTCGCCCCCCTTCTCAGTTGTTCTGGACAAATGTTAAGAGGTTTCGCCGATCACTTAAATTACTGTTGCCCTAGTCCTATTTCAATAATCCTACCTGTGTGGGGGGGGGGCTTAACGATTTGCTACCAGTTGCTCCCCCTTTTGTTCCCATCTTTGACCAATCCCTAGTAGATCTGCCGCTGAATCCTCAGAGGAAATGGACGTCCCCCTTTTCTTATGAGGAACTCAAAAGCGTCTTAACCGGATTTAAAAGAACACTAGTCCCCGGGAAGACCGTTTCCCCATATGCGTTTGATTAAAACTTAGAAAAAAAGTCGATGTTGTCTTTTTTACAGTTAAGTAAACAACTCTTTCAGTCTGGCAATATCCTCCAATTCTTAGAATTCCCAACTCATGTTTCCCATCCTCAAACCTGAAAATGTTTCGTCTGACCCTAAGTCCTCAGACCTATTTCTCTAATCATCAACACTATCACAATTGTTGAGCTATTTTAAAAAACCGGTTGGAATGGATAGTGGAAAGGCAGAAAATTCTTACTCCCTCTCAGTTTGGTTTTAGAAAGGGTTGTTAAAGCACTATAGATATCTCACATTCTCACTACAGACATTCGAAGAGCTTTGCGCAAAGAAGTATTTAGTGTGTGTTTTTCTAGATGTGCATCTGTTTATGATAATTTTCATATTCCTTTCTCAGTCAGAAAATGCAACAGACTGGTATTCCGCCGAGGATTAATCATTTCAATTTGTAATTTGCTCACCGGCCGTTCGTATCTGTTAAACATCCGCTATACTGTACCCTCCAGACTCTGCGGGAAAGGTCCTTCCTCAGGCTCCTCTCTTAGTCCTCTGTTGTATAACTCTACACACCTGACCCTCGAACTGTCTGTTAGTAATTTTTGTAACATCCTTCATACGCTGATGATATCGTCCTCTATTGCGCTCAATCTCTGTAGAGGACATAACGTTCCGTCTCAATACGCAACTATCTTAACCTTGGTTTATCAATCCATGCCTGGCCTCGTCTATAGATAAGTGCCATTTGTGGTATTGTCCGAAAAGAGAATTATATTAGCCAATTTGATATTATGTGTGCTGGTTTTCCATTCAGTTACGGATAATGTAAAATTCTTGGCATAATTCTCGAATAACGTCCTGAACAGGAATTGATCATGCCGAATACCTCAGCAGAAGTGTGAGAAAAGGGCTCATCTCTAAGAGCGTGTCCTGTGTGTGGTGGGGGGGCACACCCGGATACTCAAAAGCTTCTGTACGGTGCCATTATCCGGAGTGTATAGTGGAGTACGCTCTATTTGTGCTGGACCCCTTTCAATAAAACACCACCGGAGAACTGAAATCGCCAGTCAGTACAAATGCCTGCGCATTATCCTAGGGCACTGAGATCTACTCCTACAAACGCACTTCCCAAGTAGAGTGTGTCGACCCTCCGCGTCCTATCCGCCAGACAATTCTTTCCGACCGATTTGTGGGAAAATGGTTACAGCTTCTTCCCTCCCCACTGGAGTAAGTTAACTGAGTTGCTGGCCTTATCCACGACATAACCATTACCGTACTTACTCATAGTTTCCTTAAATCACCAATTTACCTCACCCACTGGATCCCGTTTCCATCAAACCCATTGTTTTTTGTACAGCCTTACCGGCATTGATGTAGCCTCGCTTATAATCATAACAGATCTGGCCTTGTCCAGGAGATCCAGCCCAACGCCAAAATTCCCAAGAGATAAGAATGAAAATTGGGTCAAACAGTCTTCACCTCTTTTACGATGCATCCCAAGCTTTCAATTGGGAAGGCTGTGTGGTGCAGCTTGTTGTATCCAAAATTCAAAATTATTTACAATTTAAATGCCCTCCCTCAATCATCATGTTTACAGGTGCGCTGTTGCTTTAATGGAAGCAATCCTGTCACGCTTTCCACAATATCAACAACAGTAATATTTACAGAACTGGCCCTCAAGCTTCTTGATGACCATAAAGGTAACCCGTTTCATAGTAACGAGATCTGCGTGTTTTAAGGATTCGTGAAGAAATTATTCATTTCATCTAAAGGGCTTGGAGATCAACTCTGTAATGATTCAGGCCATTCTGGAAATTAAGGAAATGACTCTGCAGACTCTTGCGCTAACTATCAGTACAATGTGGTACTTTGGACCTTCTCTATTCGGCTCAGGATTGGTTGTCTCTTGTATTCATCACTGGATAAGTTCCTGTCTAATCACTGGGTTTTCTAATCTCATAAGGTAATATTATGCATTTTCTCCAGCCGTGTTATTCCAAAGCGTCCTTGGGTTTTTTTCCTCTTCAAAAATGGACGAAAGGTAGAAGTTATATCTACAATTGCCGCTTACCGGCCTTGGGCATTCATGTACGCCGGTTCCCCTGGCTAAGATAGGGTTCAGGGGACCACTGCTCTGTGTGAATGTGGCCTAGACGACGGTTCTCCTTCTCACATTCTGTTTTCCTGCCCAATTAATCCTCCCTTGTATGTGTCCGTCCTAACAAAGTCCTCGTCCTCTCAACGTTCATTGTTTTGTTTAAATTTTGTGTTTAGTCCCTTTATGTAATTTTTATGTACAAAAAAAAAAGGAAGGATTTTTTTTTTTTTTTTTTTTTTTTTTTTTTTTTTTTTTTTTTTTTTTTTTTTTTTTTTTTTTTTTTTTTTTTTTTTTTTTTTTTTTTTTTTTTTTTTTTTTTTTTTTTTTTTTTTTTTTTTTTTTTTTTTTTTTTTTTTTTTTTTTTTTTTTTTTTTTTTTTTTTTTTTTTTTTTTTTTTTTTTTTTTTTTTTTTTTTTTTTTTTTTTTTTTTTTTTTTTTTTTTTTTTTTTTTTTTTTTTTTTTTTTTTTTTTTTTTTTTTTTTTTTTTTTTTTTTTTTTTTTTTTTTTTTTTTTTTTTTTTTTTTTTTTTTTTTTTTTTTTTTTTTTTTTTTTTTTTTTTTTTTTTTTTTTTTTTTTTTTTTTTTTTTTTTTTTTTTTTTTTTTTTTTTTTTTTTTTTTTTTTTTTTTTTTTTTTTTTTTTTTTTTTTTTTTTTTTTTTTTTTTTTTTTTTTTTTTTTTTTTTTTTTTTTTTTTTTTTTTTTTTTTTTTTTTTTTTTTTTTTTTTTTTTTTTTTTTTTTTTTTTTTTTTTTTTTTTTTTTTTTTTTTTTTTTTTTTTTTTTTTTTTTTTTTTTTTTTTTTTTTTTTTTTTTTTTTTTTTAAAATTTTTTTTTATCTTGTTTATAGGTAAGGATTAAACGGGCTCTTATAAACATGCATCCCCAATGTGTATATTTTTTTTTTTTTTACCGAGAATGTACGGTTTGTTTTCCCCCATCAACGGAATTGGCGAAGTGAATTTGCTCAACTGGCACGCTCGAACCCCAAAAAAATTAAAAGAAGAAGAAAAAAGTATTGTTAGCATAAGCAATTGCAAATTGCGTCTTGGGGCTAAGGCTGCTACTACTTCATTATTCCCAAACTTTTAATTTAAACTCATGTGTGACTTGTTTCCCCCTCCTTCCAAACCTCACATTTTTTATTTTCCATGTCATTTTATTTTATCAAGGGGAATTTTTAATTTTTTTTTATTTTAAAAAGTTTTTGCCAGGAAAACTTTTTTAAACTTTGGAATGGGTCTTCTAATTCATTTGCTTTACTGTGTTTAGTTTTTTCACTAAAAAATTCTTAAACCTTTTTGGTATACTCTTATGTTTCTCAGTCCCCAACCCTTTAAAAAGAAAAGAAAACCCTGAATCAATTGTTTGGAAGGAATATACATTAAACTTTTTTATTTTTTAAAAACATAAATTTATTTTGGATTAAAATTTTGAAAATTTTGCCGCTATATATTTTAAAATTTTTCTAACGACCATTTCAATACACAATTATTTTACGCTCTTACAATTTTTTTTTTGCCAAAGAAAATGAAGCCTCTGTCCGCAGGATCAGAGTTTAACATTTTAAATTATTGATTTTTTTTGGTACAGCATTTGTAAAAATTTTATAAATGAAAGGCTGTACAGTCATAATTCTTGTTGGCTCTAAAATAAATTCTAGGTTATATAAATTTATAAAGACCTGAATCTACGGCAGTGGTGGAATTATCTAACAAATTTATTTAAAACACCACATATTAGTAGAATTTTTAGATCAAAAAATTTTTTGCAAGGATTTTCCAAAATTTTTTTAAATTTTCATATAACCCAGTGGGAGGTCTGTATACATTTATAACAAAAAATGCTAAAGCTCAGCACGGGCCCCCTTTCAATGTCGGCTCAACAAGGGGCTCAAAATTTCTTGCTTCTTTATATTTGAAATCTTTTTTTAAAATTATCAAAGAGCCACCGCAAATGGTTTTTTTCTGGGCTGAAATTCTAGCTACTGGATGATTGAAATTAAGAATACTTCGTTGCCGAAGCCAGTGTTCAGTAATACAAAGGGCAAATCTTTTTACAGTTAAAAATAACTCAATTTCTAAGGTTTTTTTTAAAACCTTGTATTTTTGATGCCGAAATTTGTATATTATCATTACAAATTGTGTTTGTTTTTTTTCATTTTTAGAAAGAAAGAAAAAAAATATTCTTTATTTACACCAAAGGGCTACAAAAAAAACTTTTCAGAATAACTTGTACAAGCGGCCTTATCCTAAACGCGTCTCTGCCGGCAACTATGTTTGGAGGTGCGATTTGACCAAGGGGTTTTTGGGGGGTCAACTAACCAAAACAAAAAAAAAATAAAAAAATTTAAAAAAAAAAAAACCATGACACAAAAACAAAAAATAAAAAAGGATGCTACACATTGTATATTTAATAACATACATAAAAATAAAGTTAAAAAAAAAATATAATAAAAACAAAAAAAAAATTTTTGAATCAACCATATATCAAAAATAAAACGAAAAGGAAAAGAACAACCAAAAATATGAGGAAAAAATTGAGGTTAGCAAAAATGGGATGGGTTTAAACCCAAAAGGTTTTTAGGGGGGGAAAGAAAGGCTTTTTACTAAACCCTTTTTAAAATTTCAGTGAGCGCTCGCTAATTTAATAGGGAAGGAATTTCCCAAAACGAACAGCTTCAACGAAAGGATTTGGAATAAAACGGGTATGTGGATGGAATTTTTTGGATTAGATTTCATCAGATCGAAGAGAGCGACCGTGAGATCACCAAGAACTCAAAGCGTTCTCTTAAAAAAGATGGTTGGATGAATAGTACATTAGACAAAAGGGAGAGAATGTGAGTATTCCTACGAAGGCGAATTGACGGCCACATGAGTATTTCGCGAAATTCGGAAACATGGTCATATTGCGAAGTCCAAATATGACCTTATGCAAAGATTTTGAATGCGCTCAAGCTGTTAAGTAATTCCTCACTCAAATTGATATAGCAGGTATCAGCATAATCGAGAATCGGTAATAGGAGGAATTGTGCAAGAGCAATTTTGGTTGGTATCGGTAGAAAATTCCCGCAACCTGCGCAGAGAGCCGACTGAAGCAAATACTTTCCTGCTCATCTCGCTCACATGAGGAGCCCAAGATTAAAAATTATCAAAAGTTACACCGAGATTTAAAACGGTGTTACTGTATTGTACAAGTGTCCCATCTAGAATTATATTAGGTAAATTAGACCAATCTATTCGTGAAATCATGGTTTGACCACCAATTATTATCGCTTGTGTTTTCGAAGGATTTACTCTCAGTCCATGTGAATTAGACCATAGAACAATAGAATTCAAGTCTGTATTTAATAAGTCGGTTGTTTCAGGTAAGTCAATTAATTTAGACTGTGCATATATTGGAGGTCATCGGCATACAGGTGATAGAGAGAAGATAAACAGGAGGTAATAGAACTAATGAAAACTGAAAACAGGAGAGGAGACAACACGCCACCTTGCGGTACACCGGCTTTGATCGTGCACCAATTGGAAAACGAATCTCCAATTCGAATCCGTTGCCGGCGACCACAAAGATAACTTTGAACCAGTCAACCACTTCAGGAGATATGTTAAGAGAGCCTAACGTAGCTAATAACAGCTCGAAGTTGACATCGTTAAACGCATTGCTAAATCAAGCAAGGTCAACACTGTTAGACACTGATTGTCCATACCGAGACGGATGTCCTCAGTATTTTGACTAAGGCAGTAGTCGTACCTGTCCGGAAACCAGATTGAAAGGATTAAAGAGATTTTGTCATTTTTATTAACTTTAGCTTTATTATAATGTGACATTTTGCCAGAGATGGCCTCCTTTGTCTTATTTTTTAATTTAAATTACTTGGAATGGATTCTAAGGTAAATTTAAAATCATCCTGTTCAAAAGGAACAGTGGTCTTTATAGCCATAATATTGGCTAAGTTAAATTGTAAAAAATATGATAGCATATTAGCTATCTGTCTTTTATAAAAATAAGATAGGTTCAGCCTATCACATGTCAAGTTATTATTTTTAAATACATACCCGTGACCACGGACTACTGCAAAGTGTTCGAATCGTCGGGTTTCCAAAATAATGCTAATATACGCGATAAATCCGGTTAAATTGTTTTATTTAAAATGTATAAAAATCGTGAAAAACAAAGAACTTATTACATTGTTAATGTTAATTAATAATATCTTGTTTTTACTATTATTTAAAGTTACATTATTACTGTTTGTCAATATATGTAATATATTATTAAATGATATCTAACGAAGAAGTGCCTCCAGGGTTAATTTTAAAAGCGTGACGTCAACATTGCTGACACCACTTTCACCAACATAATCTTGATGGTTCATTTTGCAATGAAATAATAAAACTATTTCAGCAAAATAATAGGTTTATTCAACAATCGATCGGGACACAAAGTTCGTCCGAACAGTCCGACGGCTCGTATGAGAATGAAACCCACGAGCAATTCTTCGTCTTCGGTCGGATGGATAGTATGCTGTTGGCCCTGCGGCCTCTACAGCGTCACCTTGGCGTGGGAGGCCGAGCTAAAAGAGCTCCGACATTGGCTTGGCTACCACGGAGTGGCACCAACAAATAAGAGCACAGTGTCGCAAGGGTCCTGTGAGACTCGGACCATGCTTGCGTACACTGTTTGTAGTGGAGGTTATTCCCTACTGGGTAGGGTGCGTCTGCGAAAGCCCTACCTACATACTTTGCGTTGTTCGCTTTAGTGATGGGGTCAGCATCGTCGGTTAATAAATCGTGGGGCCTTCGCGGGGCCCATACACGCAGCGCCTTGTTATACGTATCTACGCAGGCGTTTACCACCATCAGGTTCGGATGATTTGCTGCTTTCGCGAATAACTACTCGAGAGTTTCCTACATAACTCCTTGACCGAGTCTAATTTAGCGTCCCTATGTATGTCTACGTTGCGCATAAACCACGGGCGCGCCCGTGACCTTGCGCAAGAATTTATTCTGCAGTATCTGCAGCCTATCTAGGTTTGTGTGTCCGAACACAATGCTGGCGTACGTGAAGATTGGCCTGATACACGTCGTATACAGGCGAATCTTATTTTTGAGCGACATCTTGCTCTTAGCGCATATCAATGGATAGAGACGGCTTGTCACGTAATTCGCTTTTTTACGAACGTACGATATGTGGGCTTTAAATGACAATCGGCTGTCTAGGACTACCCCTAGGTATTTAGCCGTGCTTGACTCGGAAATGATTTTGCCTAAGAGGCGAACGTTGGGCATGTAATCCGTCTTCTTGACGGGGAAATACACCGAAGTGCTTTTGTCAGGATTGACTTCAATGCGCCACTTTGTGAGCCACTTACCCAGTCGGTCCAAAGCACCTGTAGGCGGTCAGCAATGGTGACCGAGATGCGGCCGGAAGAGAATATTGCGGTGTCGTCCGCGAAAAGGGCTAGGTTTGTGCCTGGGGCTTTGGGAATATCGTGGGTGTACAGATTGTACAGAAGTGGGGAAAGAATGGACCCTTGAGGGACTCCGGCTCTAATTGGCCGTTTAGAAGAGAGGGTGCCTTCGACCCTGTAGCGAAAGGTGCGTCTAGATAAGTAGTCTCGTATGGTGTGCACGAGTCTGTCTGGTACATTTGCGTGTCTCAGCTTGAAGATCAAGCCGTTGTGCCAGACTTTATCAAACGCTTCCGCGATATCTAGAAATGTTGCCGCTGATGGCATTAATTTGGCTCTACCCAAAAGAAATTCCGTGAGGCGGTGGACTTGATGGACGCTTGACTGTTGGGCTCGAAAGCCAAATTGTTCGGGCGGGATGAGATTCCTGTCCTCGATAAAGGTCTGAAGTCGTGTAAGGATAATACGCTCGTAAATGTTGCTTAAGGTGCTGAGAAGGCTGATGGGACGGTAACTGGCCGGATTAGTTCGCTTGCCCGACTTGTGAATGCCGATGACAATCGCCTCTTTCCATTGGCAGGGAACATGCACTCCTATATATACGTAGCGTATTAAAGATAGCTACGAGCAGCGTTATAAAATGTAATGGTAATATTTTCAGGATCTTGTTCGTGATGCTATCGGATCCAGGGGCTTTTTTCGAATTAAGACCCTTTATAATTTCCGTGACTTCGTCCATGGACGTCGGGCGCGTCGGTACGCCCACTGGTGGTCTCGGCGCCCATTTCTCTACTTGTGTGTCCACCATCGCGACGTGGGTGGGATCATACGGTTGCCACGGTTGCCACGGAATGACGGAGAGCATTGTGCTTCTAAAGTGTCCGCTAAGCATTCGGCCTTCGCGAGATCATCTAAGGCTAGTGTTCCGTCTAGGCGTAATAAAGGGGGCATTTGGACGACGTGTCGTTCTTAAACATCTACTGAGTTGCCAGAACGCGTTTTGGGAAGGCGTTATGGATGTTAATTTGTGCTCCCAGCTGGGGATGTGAATGCGTCATGTGCCCTAGTGGCTAGATTTTTGCGCCTTATAAGTTTTCTTAGATCTCGCGGGATCTTTAATCGTCCGTCAGGATTGACGTTTATTTCCCTAGTGCACTCGTCGAGAGTGCTTATCCGATAAGTGAAAGTGAGACTTATCCGATAAGTGAGCCTATCAATGGCCGCTTCGGCTTCGACCACCGAGTCGAAACTGTCAGGTACGTCGGTTGAGGGATCCGATTCAGGGATGCCAAGGCGATGCGAGAATAAAGATAGAGATAAAGTGGTCGTGGGGCAGTCAGGCCCCAGTTTCACAATAACCGGTCTATGATCAGCGTCTAGCTCCGTTAGAACTTCGATAGAGCGTGTAGTGGACAAACTACATTAAATAAATACGCGAGCAAACCCGGGCGCGAAGCCGATGCAAGAACCTGTGTCGCTTGCTGTACACTAGGCGTGGCTCGATGCGTTTGCGCAGAAGTCACCTGACAGTGCTAACGCGACTCCGACGGCGAATGCACGCCCGTTTTGCGGCCCTGCCGCTAATTACGCGAAATTGCTAAATTTCCTTTCTTAGTTGTTTTTGTGATCTTGAATATTATAATTTCTTTCTTCCACTCTAAAACTTTGTGCTTGTCGCTTTAAACTATGTGCTTTGTTGTATGTGTGTAAACCTTACGAAATAGATATTTTTTTGTGATTAAGACTTTCATTCCTATTCATTACCGTAGGGTTTCCCATACTGACACACACACTCTGAGGGCGACGCCCTGTAGGATGGCTAAATCGAGAATATCGGGGCGGCCTCTCGGCCCAAATCTTGTTGAAGGGGTGAGAATTTCAAAATTAGATGTGGTAAGACTCAAGATCGCGGCGAGCGCGATCCCTACACTGTTTGTTGAATTACAGTTCCACATGGTATGTTTACTACTGAAGTCCCCGGCCAGAAGGACCGAGTCCCCTATGTCAAAGAGAGCTTTGAGGTCTGCTTCTAGCATTCCCTTATTTGGAGAAAGGTAACAGGAGGTTACAATGATGGGAGAGTGTCCAGTCATGTGTATCTGACAGACCGATGCTTCGATGTTGGTGAGCGTCGGCGGCAGGTCTAGTGGAATGACGTGAAGCGTCTTTTATAAAAGATGACGGTTCCCCTTTGGGTCTGTCCCTGTCATTACGGATGGTACGGTAGTTTGCAATTTTAGGGTCCCTATTACTATTTCTAAGGAATGTTTCTTGAACTAGGAAAATGCACGCCTATGTGTGCTGATTAGCTTGAAACGCTCTTGCGAAGCACCGTCCCGTGTTTCTTAGGCCACCGGCGAAGGCCTGAATTTCCGCTTGGTCGATGCCGCTTGATAGCGAAAAAGTCGAATGTTAGTCCGATGTCGCTCTCGAATCCGTCTTTGTTGTGCTGTTCAAAATTGATCTTTGGCTTCGGTAGCCTTGGTGAAGTGATGGGGGCAGTCCTGGTCGCGAGCCTAGGATCTTGCCTTCTTGGTGCCTGAGGGCCTGTGTTGCCTGAGGGGCTTGGTTGGCCAGAGGGGCTTGTGTCGCCTGAAGGGCCTGCGTCGCCTGAGGGGTGAGAGATAATTTTTTATCCCATTCGCGCTTCCATTGACATGGTCGTAGATGCCATGTTATCGGGCGTAGAGACAAAGCGTAGGTGTTAAATATTTAAAATTAATTATACCTCCTTAATTATACCTTAGGCGGGTCGGGCGGCAGAGCAGGATCGGCGGCGCCTCACAGCACTGCACAACACTACACTGCACACACAACTGTTACGCACAAACGCGAGTACGCATTAGCGCGCGCGCACAATCGGGCTAGCTTATCAGCTTAGTCGTGAGAACGAAGACGGCACGTCCGCACGGCTCGACAGTCAAAGCGAGACTCCACGATTATTTTTTTTTTTTTTTCGAAATGGCTTGATTGCTGTTGACCTCAATTGGTCTTGACAGCGTCACCGGGCGGGGGGACGGAGTGTGCCTCGTCCCCAGAGAATAAAATGAGCATTAATGGCTGCTCAGAAGAAGGTGTGTAGGACGGTCATGGACCGACTGGCCCCGCCGCGCCGAGGCGCGGTCGTGCCGTTGTGAGAGATGGGCCGCGTCGCCTGTTACGGCGGCGACGGCGAGGTCTTTGGGACTGAGGAGTGTAACCTTCCGTTGTAGTTACGGTTGGCTTCAGTAATTGGGTCATCGGGGTCTAGAAGTACGCTTCGAGGGCGTCGAAGTAATTTGTGAGGATGGGGAGCGTATTTAGACGCTTCAACGATTAGGGGATTAGGATGAGAGTCTGCGCGCTCGTAATAGCGCTTGGCTAAGCCTTTGCAGAACTCTTTAATCATTCCAATTCGAAGTCTTTATGTAGGTCAACGTTGCGAACGTACCAGGGGCATCCGGATGCTATCCTGAGGCATTTATTTGGACTCTCTGTAGGAGACCTGTGTTAGTGTGTGCGAACACTACACTGGCGTAGGTCATTATGGGGCGGATGCAAGTTTTGTACAATGTCAGCTTGTTGCGAAGTGACATTTTACTCCGCTTACATATGAGCGGGTACAGCCTGCTAAGGATGAACATGGCTTTGTTTCTCACGTGTCTAATGTGAGGACGGAAAGTGAAACGCGAATCTAGGATGACGCCTAGATATTTGACCTGGTTTTCCCAGGGGATCGGTTTATTTTGTAGCCGGATAGTAGAGACGGTTTCGTAACGTTTACGCGGAAAGAGTACCGCTGCGCTCTTCTCCGGGTTGACCTCAAAACGCCACTTGCTAAACCAATCGCCTAAGGCGTCGGCCGCGAGTTGCAGTCTTTCGGCTAGGATCCAAGCGGAGCGGTCCGTGGTGGAGAGCGCGGTGTCGTCGGCGTACATCGGCGAGTTCTACCTATGGAACGCGCGGAATATCACTCGTGTACAATGCGTATAGAAGGGGGGAGAGGTTAAAGCCTTGCGGAACTCCAGCGCGGACGGGACGACGTGACGAGAGGGTCCCTTCTATACTGTATCGGAACGTGCGGTTCGACAGGTACTCTCGAATGATGTGCACGAGAGAGTCCGGGAGTGCCAAACGGCGGAGCTTGAAGAGCAGGCCGTTGTGCAAACCTTGTCGAATGCTTTGGCGATATCTAAGAATACGGCAGCCGCTGCGGTCGCTGCGGATCGAACGGTGGACGTGGTATTTAGCAATGTGTTCTGTGAGTCGGTGAACTTGATGAACGGCAGAGTGCCGTTGTCGAAATCTGAACTGCTCGTCGATGAGCAGTTTCTTCGTCTCTACTATTTCTTTAATGCGAGCGAGTACGATTCTCTCGTAGACTTTCCCTAGACAGCTGATGAGGCTGATGGGTCTGTAACTCGAGGGTAGGTGGGCGGGTTTATTGGGCTTACGAATCCCTATGACGGTGGCTTCCTTCCATTCGGCGAGGAAGGAGCACCCTGCTAAAAGAGCATTGAAAATCATGACCAATAAAGACACAATTGGATCGGAAGATTCTTAAGGACCTTGTTGGGGATGTTGTCATGCCCCGGGGCCTTCTTGGGATTGAGGTCCTTGAGGATATTTTTAACTTCGTCTACGTCGGTCGGGCGAACCGGTTCGCCGGTCGGGGGCATCGATGCCCACTCTGCCACCTGGGAGTCCACCATCGATAGGTGTTCCGGGTCGCATGGCTGACTGCTCACCGAGCAACTCGAGCCGAACATCCCAAGACTCGCCTCTGAGCTGTTCAAATTGGGATTTGACTCTTCTCCTAAGGTCGTTGAGTTTTTTACGGTTTTTGTCATTAGGACACGCATCGTGGTCTCTGGTGGCCTTATTTTTACGTCGGATAAGGCGTCGTAGTTTCTCTGAGATCTCAAATCTGCCTTCGGGCAGATCTGGGACCTCTTTGGAGCAACTTTGGAGCGTGTCCTGTATAAATTGGGTAAATTTAGTCGCGGCGTCCTTTTGCTACGTCTACGGAGTCTATGATGCCAGGAATCATGTGCGCGAGATGGGAGTCGTCCGCTCTGAGGCCTTAGCCAAGACGCAATTTGACAATCGTTTACGCTGACAATATGTATGGACTTAACGATAAGTCACGTGATCTAAGACAACGAATAGAAAGATCGTAGCCAAAAATATAACGTCAACGAAGTGTTGGAGTAAAACGAGAAATTTTATCGTTTCGTCAGTGTCAATCGCTAATTGACAGCCATGTTGCACACTTTGACAATCGCAGTGTTAATTGTCAACGCTCACCTATCGAAGTACAGAAACCCTGCAGAAAACGCTAAAAATTTATGGAAAAATAATTTTTCACCTTAATAATTACAAATTTATAAGTTAATTAGGAAGTTATTAAGTGAATCGATTATTAATTAATAATTATGTAATAAATTTTACGATTATATTACGAAATATTATTATTTTCGTTTTATTTTTCAACATTAATAATTTTGAATACATCGGTTAATAATTTTAATTATCTTACTTTACTATTATCTACGTTTTGTAACATATACTTAAATTTATATTTTTTATTTCTATTAATATTTGTTTGAGAAGTGTATATTTTTAATCTGTTTTAATCAAATTAGTTTAACATTAAATTCTTACACATGCAACATTGAAATATGTGACGTTACAGTCTTCACTTGACGTTTCAAAAAACGCCAATCAAACAATATGATCGATGTCTTCTATTGACACTGTAGATCAAGCGTTTGATGTTGACATGTGTTGTTGGCTACCAAGTTAGCGATATCTATAATTTTTGTCGCTGAAGCGCTTTATGGAATAGATACGGAGCGTTTGGTTTTTTGGCTAAGGCCTCTGATGAGCTTGGCGAACTTTTTCCAATTAATAATGACTTTTGTTGGCTGGTCTGAGGGGCTGTCCGAACCTAGTTTTAATACTACTGGTCTGTGGTCCAGAGTCGAGTTCCGATAGCGATTCTATAGAGCGTATCCTGAGGGACACGTCCTTAAGAATGGCTATGTCCAGAACTTCTGGGCTGCCTATTTGTCCGGTTGGATACCTGGATGGTGTTGATGGGCTTAGTACGGAGAGGTTGTATCTATCCGCGAGGCTTTCTAGATATCGGCCTTTGGTGTTGTGGCGGGTCGAATTCCACACGGGGTTCTTGCTATTGAGTTCCCCGTCAGAAGGACCGAGGGACCCATATTAATCAGTAGTTTTAAGTTATTTTCAAGTAAGGGCTTGTTCGGTGAGAGGTAAACCGAAGCTATTATAATTGGCTGATGGCCTGTGAGAAATATCTGGCATATAGACGCCTCGACGTTTTCAAGGGCCGCAGGCGGATCTAATGGTACGCAATGCAACGTCTTTTTAAAATACAAGAGAGTTCCTCCACCTTGCGAGGTGGGTCGATCGTTGCGTATTAGACCGTAGTTCGCGATTTTCGGATCGCGTATGCCGGTTTCAGGAACGATTCCTGTATGCAGAAAATGTTAAGTTGTTGCGCGATAACGAATCGCGTATTAGGTTATTTTGGCCGGCGACACTGTGTTGCGTTGAAACGTCGCGATCGATAGGACTCCAGGTTTTATTGCGCGCGAGTCGCGTGTCAGCGGGCAATGGGGTGTTTTTATTAACGCAGCCATTAAAATTATTTTGCGTTAAAAAGTTTGACGGCTCTGATCAGAGCGGCGTGCTCGAGGGTCGCGTTAAGTCTGGCGTTGAGGTCGTTGTTTGTATTTTTTAATTTTTCCTCGAGCAATTCTAGTTCGTCTAGATCGATCATAACGATCGATCATATCCACGAGCAAACCGTCGCACTGCCTTTTATAGTAAAAATCATAATAACAACACCTGCGGCCTTAGCCAAGACGCAATTTGACAATTGCTTATGCTAACAATATGTATGGAGTTAACAATAAGTCACGTGACTTAAACCAACGAAAAGAAAAATGGTAGCCAAAAACAAAACGTCAACAAAGTCATTGAGTCGAAATAGATATCTGAGCGTCTCTACAGTGTCAATCGCTAATTGACAGCCATGTTGCTCATTTTGACAATCGCAGTGTTAATTGTCAACGCTCACTTATCGAAGTACGAAATCCTGCAGAAAACGCTAAAAAATTATGGAAAAAGAATTTTTCACCTTAATAATTACAAATTTATAAGTAAATTAGGAAGTTATTAAGTGAATCGATTATTAATTAATAATTACGTAATAAATTTTACGATTATACAACGAAATTTTATTATTTTCGTTTTATTTATCAACATTAATAATTTTGAATATATTGGTTAATAATGTTAATTATTTTACTTTACTATTATCTACGTTTTTTATTATATACTTAAATTTATATTTTCTATTTCTATTAATATTTGTTTGAGAAGTGTATTTTTTTATATCTATTTTAATCAAATTAGTAAACATTAAATTCTTACACATGCAACATTGAAATATGTCTTCACTTGACGTTTCAAAAAACGCAAATCACAGACAATATCATCGGTGTCTTCTATTGACACTGTAGATGAAGCGTTTGATGTTGACGTGTGTTGTTGGCTACCAAGTTAACGATATCTATAATTTTTATCGCTGAAGCGCGTTATGAATAGATATGGAGCGTTGGTTTTTGGCTAAGGCCTCAGCTTGTGTTGCCTCTAATGAAAGGTGATCTTCACATTGCATTAGATGCTACAAATCATACAAGTTAAGAGTTTAACATTGAATCATTATTTAATATATGTAATTAATAATTATCTTAAAAATATACCTTTAAAAATTGAGTTGTTGGATATTGTAGCGTCATGATCAGATTCTGGCCAAAGTAACCACATTCTTATTTTTTTTTACTTTTTATTTATTTGCTTTATTAGTAAGTAATAAAAAAAACTGCCTTTATATATACCTTTTCTGTTCCTGTATTCTTCTTCTATATTTGTGTTGTAATTAGTAAATATTATAATATTAAAACGGTACTCGTAACGCCATCTAGTAGCAACATATGTAACAGGCTGTCTGTTGGTCACCCAAAAATAATAAAAATGTCCTCTGTGTGTGATTTGGTTTTTTTTAAAGTTAAAAGTATTTAAAAGTAAAAAATAAAGTGTAAAAGTTTCTACATGTTTCATTATCGTTAAATTATTTCAACATGGTAGCAGAGCGTAATTCTAAAGTGAAAACTTAATGCGATATGAAAATTGTCGAGATTCATATAAAAATAAGATTGAGGTTAGTCAAGTCACATTGTCACGAAAAATTATCCTGGAAATATATTCATTTACAATAATTACCAACACAATGGCTAGACAAGCAAGAATTGAAGATATAACATTACCTATTTTTGATGGTGCAAACTATTCAAGTTGGAAATTAAAGGCTATTAACTTTATTGGAATATAAAGAATGTAACGAACCCGCCACTGTCACGATGCCCGCTTCGGGCAAAGAGAATTTTGAGAACGTCTGGAAAAAGAAGGATATAAAAGCGAGAACTATAATAATGAGTACAATATTAGATAAACAACTTGAATATATAGCAGAATGCAAAACAGCTTTGGAAATGATTACAAAATTTGACAAGATGTATTTAACTCAGTCTACAGCTATGCAAATATTATGTAGAGGAAAAATTGAAGAGATCAAATTAAACAGTTACAGTTCAGTGGAAGATTTTTTTGTTGATTTTGAGGAAAACAATTAATGCATTTAAAGTTGCTGGAGGAAAAATAGATGAATCTGAAAAGTTGAGATACTTACTTAGAGCGCTTGATATTCCAGAAGAACAAGAACAGTTGATTATGTTTCGATCCAAAATAAAAGAAAAAAATGTAACTACCAGTATTTCAGATGATAGGAACAGAAACAATGTTAGTACATTTGCAACCAAAACTGAAAGTAAATGCTTTATATGTATGGAAGAACTGGTCATTTCAAGAAGGACTGTTGGTACAGGCAGACAAATAACCAAGGCCAACAAAGTAACCGAGGCAGAATATCAACCCAGTCAAGGTCAGCGAGGTCTACAGAGAGGTTTCAACAGGGGTAATTTCTACAGAGGTCGTAGCCGAGCTAGAGGTCAAAGTCAAGGTCAATTCAGAGGTGAAACATCAAACAACTCTTCATCAGAGACATGGACTACTCAAGTGTACAATCCGGAAGTAAATCAGGTATTTGTGTGTATTGAAGATTGTATTAATAATGGACAAATTAACTGGCTTTTAGATAGAGGACCGTCGTGGCGCAGAGGCGCAACGTCTGCCTGTACGCGACAGTTACGTGGTTCGATCCCCAGTCGGAGAAGATGGATTTTTCTATTTCCATTTTCTTCGCTCTGGCATCTAAGGCAAAGCGCGGCGTTGAGTTCCGCCACTCAACATGCAATGCCTCGAAAACGGCGGAAGTGGGGACGGAGTAAGCAGGGACTAAGTAACGGAGTGTCCTTAACACTAGGTTCTTATGGTTCCTGCAGTTCCCTCTGCCTACCCTGCCATGTGCGGGATAAAGCGTGAAGCTAAAAAAAAAAACATGTAGATCTGAAGAATGTGTATTATGTAAAAGGTATTAAGCAAAATTTGTTGAGTTTTTCCAAGGTAACCAGTTATTGTACTATAGTAGCGAAAGATGAAAATGCAAAAATTTATAACCATTCTAGAAAACTGATCGCTGTTGCAAATAAAATAAATAATTTTTACCATTTAAAAAGTTTTGTATCCAATAAATGTAAAGACGAAATTTATACACACTCTGTAAAACTAACTAGTAAAGAAAAATGGCATAGGGCACTTGGTCATGAAAATTTTCAGTATTTAAACAAGTTAATAAATGATAAATTAGTTGATGGTTTGCCAGATAAAATTGAAAGCATGGAAATGAAGTGTTCAAATTGTAATCAAAGTAAAATGGCTAATGTACCTTTTGAAAATAATAGAACAAAGACTACTGAAACACTAGAATTAATACATACAGATTTAAATGGTCCACATTATAAAACTGGTTATGGCGGAGAAAAATATTTTTAACATTTATTGATGACTATAGCAAGTGCACAAGAATATTCTGTATAAACAGTAAAGCTGAAACTGCTAGTTGTTTGATAGAATTTGTAAACCTAGTAGAAAATAAATTTAATAAAAAGGTTAAAAATTACAGTGTGATAATGGTAAAGAATACTTAAATAAGGAAATATATAATTTGGTAAAGGAAAAGGGTATAGAGTTGTTACCATGTCCACCATAGTACATGAATTAAATGGGGTAGCGGAGAGATATAACAGATCTGCAATGGATATAGGGAGGTGTTTAATGAGAGAAGCTAAGATTCATAGAAGGTATTGGCCAGAAGTAATAAAAACAGCAGCATATTTAAAAAAATCGAACAATTGCTAATACAGCAGAAAAACAAACTCCTTATGAGTTATTTTTGGAAAAACACAAAAGTAGAGCATTTAAAAATGTATGGTAGTAAAGTTTTTGTAAGAGTTCCTGAAGTTTTAAGAAAAAGTAATGGAATGATAAAGCTCAACTTGGAATTTTAAGTAGGTTACAATGAAATAGTTATAGAGTTTTACTTAATAATAGAATAGTTAATGCTAGGCATGTAAAGGTAATTGAAGAAGATACTGAATTAATTTGTTTAGAAAAACTGGATGATCCAATAGACATAGATAATAGTTTAGAAACTGATCCAAAATTTAAATGTCTCAAATGAAATATGTGCTACTGAATATGAAAGTGATGAAAATTTTGTAGATGCAGTGGGAAAATAAAAATTGTAATAATGGTATGAAAGATCAAGTAATAAATGATAATCTGAATGTTAATGAGGATGATAAATGTGCAGGAGAAGCTTGAAAAAGAATCCAGTTTCTAGATATGGTAATCCAGTTTCGCATGTTATATATTTAAACTATATTGATGCAAATGTACCAATTACATTTGAGGAGGCGATGAACTCTCATGATCATAAACAATGGACATCAGAATTTAAGAAGAGAAGAAACAACTTAGCGTTCCATGGATTCACCGTGCGGGTGCCGGGCCCATCGTGTTGTAGGAAGAGGAGCTCCGAGCAGCGTTTAGGACTTGCGACCCAAGTGTAGGTTTAAAGGGGCCCCTTAAAATGCATTAACGCTCACCTTCACTGTCCGAGCTCCTCCCACTACCTAACCAAATTTTAAATGATTCTACCAAAGCCGCCTTCGAAGTGCGTTCTAGAAATGAATTTGTGATAGTTCTAGACAGGCCGAGATCTTTTAATAAACTATAGAGAGATTTCGCTGTTATACCTCTCGCTCCTACTTCAACCGCATATAAGCTAGCTCTAAACCTATTCCTGGTCAGTTCGTTTGTAAGATCGAAATACTTGTTGAGTGTAAGGTGGTGACTTTTCGGGATATTTGTTTCCCACGGAACGTAAGTTCTACCAGTACTACGTGTTTTAGGCTTCGCGGAATATAGAAAAATACTCCGGTCTGGATGACGAAACACAAATATCCTCAGGGATTTTATACTGTTTCTCATACGTTGTCCATCACACAAGTGTCCACCATCAGGAGCTGGATCTAATATGGAGAAAGGCTTTTGTATAGGTTTTTTATGAGAACTTTCTTTCACAAACTCTATTGAGCGTTTGCTGGTTGTTATGTTTCTCTGTTGCTCTTGCTACTGAAAGACAACGGCTTCACGTATGATTTCTAGTACTTTGTCATGGCGCCGCGAGTAATGACCACTATCCAAGAGTACCCTACACCCCACCAGCATATGTTTAGCTGTCCCACTGCCTCTTTAACAAGATGTAGCAAGATTTATCGGTAGCTTACCCATCTCACTAAATTACTTTGATCTGGAAGAGTCATTTGGAACGCATTTAGGTAGAATTTTAACAGTGCTGGAGACCAGTCGTGAATTAGGGTGCGCCATTTTAAAGCTAAAGGGATACAGAATTCTCCTATAGTTAGCCACTCATTTTGCATTTCTAAGCCCATTGCGTGCACCTTATACTTATCGTTCTCGTCTTGCCGAATAAAGATTTATTATGTCTGTGTCTTGGACTTTCCTCTTTGATCCTAACCCTACTTTACTAAATTGTGCTCCTATCATAAATTGCTTATGGAATTTAAGTCTTGACTCGAGCTCTGGGACACTTCTGTCCTCTTGGAAGTGAGGTAACAATCTCTTATCCCGTGATTTTCCCAGAATATGTGTTTTGGCGACTCTTAGATGTTTATAGAGCTCCGATGGTTTCTTTAATCTCAACCCAAAATTATTTTTGTCTCTAAATAAGGTTGAGGTGTCCGCCGAATGCGCTAGCCCAAGCCAAAACTTCAGCATCTTTATGACGCTTGCATCTAACTTTGCCAAGAGAGTTTTATTAAAATCATATACGAGGAAAGGCCAATTCAGACGTGATGTTAGAAAATTGTCGTAAATCCAAGCTTTCTTGACATTACTTATAGGTTGATGGTCTACCTTTTCAAGATCCATCATAAAGCTGTCGACTAGTACATCTAAAGATGGAGTTCGGCCTTTGTAATCTATACCGAGAAATTTAAAAGGTGCCGCCTCGGAAACTACAGCAATGCTTTCACCGGCAATTTTTAGTCCCGGATCGTAGGAGGTATATTTTGTGTCTCGTCTTCCCAGACAAAGACAGTGACACTTACTAGTACTTAGTACTTTAAAATAATACTTGGATAATTGTTGAGAAGCCAAACAATGTAAAAGCTATAGATGTAAAGTGGGTTTATAAAAGAAAAAAACAATGATGTTTACAAAGCTAGGTTGGTTGTAAGAGGTTTTCAACAAAAGCAATATAATGAAAATGTTTATTCCCCAGTAGGAAAAATGCAAACATTGAAAATTTTATTGTCTTATAGTTGTAAAAATAATTTATTTATTGAACAAATGGATGTTGAAACAGCTTTCTTAAATGGTTATATTAGGTCAGAAGTTTATGTAAATCACCAAGGGTTATGAAACTGGAGACATAAAGTTTACAAATTACAAAAAGCCCTGTATGTCTTAAGAAGTCCTAGAGTATGGTATGATTGTTTCAATAATTTTATTAGAAGTTGAATTTTGTTAGAAGTAATTATGATGTACTGTTTATTAAATAAACCAAGCAAAGATCCAATATACATATTAATATTTGTTGATGATCTCTTAATATGTTCTAAAAATAGAGATAAAATAGAAGAGGTAAAGACATTTTGAAGAAAAAATTTGCGAGTGAAGATTTGGAAAAAATAAAAGTACATTGGTATAGATATTGATTATAGTGATGGATAAATATATTGACTTTAAATCAACAAATATATTGAATCGTTGGCTGCTCAATATGATTAGAAAATACTGGATTATATGATACTCCTATGGAAACGAAATTGAAATTACGAACAAGCTAAGGAAGTGAATGAAAGGTAATTCAGTACAGAAATATAAGAGGGTGAATGATTGTATATTAGTACAGGTACTCTAGACCGATGTAGCCTACAGTGTTAATTATTTAAAGTAGGATTATCAAAATTGTTACCGTCAAAACTCATTAGCAAATATGCAATGAGAGTCTTAAAATAGTTTATAATAAAAACTAAGGATTTAAAAGTTAACATACTATGCTAATATAGATACTAAAAAATATTAGATTGTATGGTAGATTCTGACTATGCAGGATATAATGTTGGATAGGAAATCTACATCAGAGGCCTTAGCCAAGACGCCACTTGACAATCGTTTACGCTGACAATATGTTATGGACTTAACCGATAAGTCACGTGATCTAAGACAACGAATAGAAAGATCGTAGCCAAAAATATAACGTCAACGAAGCGTTGGCGTAAAACGAGAAATTTTATCGTTTCGTCAGTGTCAATCGATAATTGACAGCCATGTTGCACATTTTGACAATCGCAGTGTTAATTGTCAACGCTCACCTATCGAAGTACGAAACCCTGCAGGAAAAACGCTAAAAATTTTATGGAAAAATAATTTTTCACCTTAATAATTACAAATTTATAAGTTAATTAGGAAGTTATTAAGTGAATCGATTATTAATTAATAATTACGTAATAAAATTTTACGATTATATTACGAAATTTTTATTATTTTCGTTTATTTTTCAACATTAATAATTTTGAATACATCGGTTAAATAATTTTAATTATCTTACTTTACTATTATCTACGTTTTGTAACATATACTTAAATTTATATTTTTATTTCTATTAATATTTGTTTGAGAAGTGTATATTTTTTAATCTGTTTTAATCAAATTAGTTTAACATTAAATTCTTACACATGCAACATTGAAATATGTGACGTTACAGTCTTCACTTGACGTTTCAAAAAACGCCAATCACAGACAATATGATCGATGTCTTCTATTGACACTGTAGATCAAGCGTTTGATGTTGACATGTGTTGTTGGCTACCAAGTTAGCGATATCTATAATTTTTATCGCTGAAGCGCTTTATGGAATAGATACGGAGCGTTTGGTTTTGGCTAAGGCCT
>JAZFAU010000613.1:0-73422 GCA_037178615.1 Dione vanillae | reverse complement strand
GTATCCAGTTATATGCTAGAAAGTGAAATTAGTAGAGCAAGACATAGCTGTAAAAAAATTTGAGATAAGTAATTAAATCACTGTTGTACTTACTAATACTTTCACTTGAAATTTAATGAAATTTATTTAATTTAACATTCATTATCATTTATTGTTATATCAATTAAGAAATTCTGCAACAACAATTTCGTGTACCGTAATACCCATGTTCTAGAGAAACTGTTAGATTGTTACGCTCTATTACAGTGGACCTCTGAGGGCAGCTTAGTTAAAACTTTCTCTTTTACACAAATGAAAGCACCTTCCTATTAAAAGTTTAATTTGTTACTTTTGTAAAATAAAACTGTTTTTGTTTCACACAAAGAATTTAAATTTTATATTTTTATTTTTTGGGGCTTTGTTTCTTACCTTATAAAAACATTCTATCTTTTTCTCTACATTCAAAAGAATGTAATATTTTTTCTTTGTAGTGAATTTTCTAACTGTATAGTATATATTATGAACTACGCTCTGCTACCAGAAAATGTATATAGTATATAATGAATATAATGAACTGCGTTCTGCTACCAAAAAATATATATTGAATAGTGGGTAGGGTTCAGCAATTGTGGAAGCGTGCTGAGGGGTAGCTTATTTATTAATTATTTACCTTATAGTCGGTCTTAGGATAATAGAAATTGTACAGTACCTTATCTTCATAATTCACAACACAAACACTGATTGTTCACGGCCGCCATGGAATGTTTCACATTAGCCTTCTTCACTTAGGGTTACTTGCACTATTATCTTTTGTAGGTTTGCCTTTGTCAGGTTCAATATCAAGAGGGAATACACAAAAGGGAAATCAAATAAGGCTGAGGGAAAATCACACCGCTAATTAATATATCGATTCAGGAAGGACGTGCGCTCGCGTCGGCCGTCTCACGTGCCCCTTTTACTACTTCTCGACAACTACTCACCGACCGCTCACGCGGGGTGTTCGCATAAGACTCTAAACTAGTCGGGGTTGCCATATATGAACAAACATAGCCCCCGCCCTAAACATCTAATGTTTACGAGAAAATGGGAGTAGCTAACTAATAGGTAGACGAACTAATTTGGTTAAGGCTCTCTTTAGGATACCTGTCGATGTCTTAACATCGACCACACGCACAACGCTATCTTTACAAGGATAAATTTGGGAAATGCGACCACGTCGCCACTGTAAAGGGGGTAAATTATCATCTTTTATGAGGACTAGCTCGCCTACTGTTGGAGGATTCACTGGATCAGTCCACTTCTGCCTAGTCTGCAGAGTGTATAGGTACTCTAACTGCCACCGCGACCAAAAATGTTGAGTTATCTGTTGCACTACTTGAAAACGGGTTAAACGATTAATTTTTACATTGTTATAGGGATACTCCGGCAAAGCACTAAGAGGTTGGCCAATCAAAAAATGACCAGGTGTCAAAACTTCTAGATCGTTAGGGTTTTTTTAGCTCTCTTTAGGATACCTGTCGATGTCTTAACATCGACCACACGCACAACGCTATCTTTACCAGGATAAATTTGGGAAATGCGACCACGTCGCCACTGTAAAGGGGGTAAATTATCATCTTTTATGAGGACTAGCTCGCCTACTGTTGGAGGATTCACTGGATCAGTCCACTTCTGCCTAGTCTGCAGAGTGTATAGGTACTCTAACTGCCACCGCGACCAAAAATGTTGAGTTATCTGTTGCACTACTTGAAAACGGGTTAAACGATTAATTTTTACATTGTTATAGGGATACTCTGGCAAAGCACTAAGAGGTTGGCCAATCAAAAAATGACCAGGTGTCAAAACTTCTAGATCGTTAGGGTTTTTTTATCTTGTAATAAAAGCGCGCCGAACACGTCAGCACCCAATAGTATATCTATCGGGCCAGGCTTATTATAGGTAGGGTCAGCAAGGGAAAAATCACTATTAGGAAAAAACACAGACTCAGGGAACTCAAACTCAGGATGGGTACCGGCAATCACATCTATAACTATAGCAGACGTTGACACCTCAGAGAAGGAATTATACAAAGGTTTAAAACACAGGGAAATAGAACCACGGGAAACCACTAATGGAATATTACCTATGCCACGGACAGGGGCACAGGAGCGGGAGATGGTCAAATTGAGGTAATTAGCAACAAGATCAGTTGTAATGAGGCAACCCTGGGCACCGGTATCACATAAGGCACGCGCTTCGTTATAATAACCACTGGCAGTTTTAACGTGTAATTTAACAGTAGGCAGCAATATATAGGAATTATCACGATATCTTATATTATGTTCAACCTGTCTAGGTTGGGGCGGAGCATTTTCTCTGGGGGGAGAAGCTCTCCGGGAATGTCGTTGGGGGGAGCGCTGGAGTTGCGAAGGGAAATATTTCTTATGCTGGCCCCCGCCCATATGGGGACCGCGGGTAGAAGAAGGACAGGTACGCGGATAATTGCGTTTATTAAATTTGGAATTATAATTATAATTGCGATTGGATGAGGTGGGATACATTGGGTTACGGGAATCATTAAAACATAGCATAGTGTGATGGGATGAGCGACCGCAGGTTGAACATTTGTAGTCCCGCTTGCACATAAGAATTGAATGTTTGTCCAAACACCTATAACATAACCGGGAATGTTTTACAAATCCCGATCTTTCTCTAGGATTCATAGCTCTAAATTCGGGACATTCACGGAGGTAATGGGAAGAGGAAGCACATAGGTAACATTTTTTACTATTATTTATTACAGGTAACATTTTTTGTCTATTATCTAATATAGGGGAGGGAGGAGCCGCAAAGTAAGTATGTTTAGGTACAGTACTTTTAAATTTCGTCAGGTTAGAATCTACAAGGGAGGTGTTGCCAACGTTGTCATGGTGACGACATTCGTCTTCCAAAAAGGTAGTAAGATTTTTAAAGGTAGGTAATTCATCAGCGTCACCGCCATAACAACGCTCAAAACGGGATTTCAAATCAGAGGGAAGCTTAGTCAAACATATATGTACTAACATATAAGACCATGAGGAGACGGGTAACTCTAAACGTTCTAAACAGCGATAGGCAGTTAACAAGGGGTTCAAAAAGGCCGCGCGCAAACCTGTAAATTTATTCGAAATCTCCGGCAGGGTAAGTATCTGGGTTATGTAGGTATCAGCAAGAACCCGTGTATTGTGATACCGCTGTTTCAACAACTCACGAGCAACTTCATAGTTGCCTTCTTCAATTTTTAAATGTAGCAACAACCGCTTAGGTTCATCTGCTAAGGATCCAACCAAGTACTGTAATTTCATTGTGGGGATTAAATGGTGTTGGGAATCTACTACACTGTCAAACTGATCAATAAAACTTATCCAGGAGTCAGGACGTCCATCAAACTTAGGGATAGGTAAATCAGGTAATCTATTATAAGGAGTTCGCTCAGTAATATTTCTACTACTCATTCTTACGGGTGTACTGGCCATGACAGGATCAACTACGGGAGCAGGTGGGCACAACTCTAACTGACGTACCCGGAGGTCGTCTATTTTCTTATTTACTAAACGCACTTCTTTTTTTACATAACTAATTTCTTGGTAATCGATAGCAGGGTCTAACCCACCCAGGAGCACTGAGGACGCGTTTACAAATAAATTACAATGAGAATCTAAATCCTTGAACCTAACTAATAATCTAGGTATTTCAGAAGTGCCAAGAAGTTCCGAGGTATCGGCAATCCAATCGGAAACAAAGCGTACCACACCTATATTTTTTCTATATTCTGCGCTTTCCGTATATAAGGAACATTTTACTGTTTCATCATGAGTAGCCATTTTAAATTATCAAGTAAACTAATAACTGAACTAAAATATTAAAAATTAATAAACGCGTAATAAACAATGAACCCACTACCAACGGGCGAGATCAGAAATCAAGTAAACAAATAACTCAACTAAAATAATAAAAAGATAATAAACTCGTAATAAACAATGAATCCACAACAACTGGCGAGATAAGAAACCAGTTACGGTCAAGGTCAGGGACACGTCGAGTCGGCGATCTACATATATCGCAATATAACAAAATAATATGATATACAATATGACTACAATTAAGGCTTAAGCTTCATTTAAATAAAAATAAAAAAAAGGGTAACAATAAAAGTGTAGGGATAATATTTTAAAGTAAGTTAGTTTTTTAAGGAAATTATATTAAAATATTTTAACTAACTTCAATTATAATTTAAAACGGGATAGGTAATAACGTATAGGCGTAATATTATAAAATATATGTAACCATATTATGTGTATTTATTATATTTTATATTTAATATATAAAATTATATTCAATATTTATTTATATATTTTACACATTATACATTCACCCTACACAATTATATATTCAATATTATATGTATAAAAATTTCATATAACATTATTTTTTAAACAACTCGATGCGAACACGTTTTAAAAGGTTAGGAAATCAAATTATATTGTAATTATGCGTTAGGTACCAAATTAAGAGCCAAAATACCAAAACGGGAGAATAACACTGTAATCAAAGGGACTCAGGGGCATGAAACTACGCTATAATCAGGGGGACTCAGAGGGATTAAACCACGCTATAATCAGGGGGACTCAGAGGGATGAAACCACGCTCTACTACCAGAAAATGTATATAGTAGTATATAGTGAACCACGCTCTGCTACCAGAAAATGTATAGTATATATTATGAACTACGCTCTGCTACCAGAAAATGTATATAGTATATAATGAATATAATGAACTGCGTTCTGCTACCAAAAAATATATATTGAATAGTGGGTAGGGTTCAGCAATTGTGGAAGCGTGCTGAGGGGTAGCTTTATTTTATTAATTATTTACCGTTATAGTCGGTCTAGGATAATAGAAATTGTACGGTACATATCGTCAATAATTCACAACACAAACACTGATTGTCACGGTGGGCGACAGGAATGTTTCACATTAGTCTTCTTCACTGTAGGGTTTTTTGCATTTTATCTTTTGTAGTTTGTCTTGTAGGTTTCAATATCAATAGGGAATACACAAAATGGAATCAGATAAGGGCTGAGGGAAATTCACACACCGCTTATTAAATATCGATTCGGAGGACGTGCGCTCGCGTCGGCCGTATCACGTGCCCCTTTTTTTACTACTTCTCGCCACCTTCACCGACCGCTCGTCGCGGGGTGTTCGCACAAGACGCTAACTATTCGGGTTTGCCATATATGAACAAACACTAACTAAGCGCTTTTTATACAAACTAGACTCTATGAATGGTTTTTGTTAAGTAAAAAACATGTACCATTACGAACTAATATAAAATTGCATTCATATATTACTGGTTAAGCACCAGAAATAATATAAAAAGGAATATTAGTGTAATAAAATCATGTAACGTAATGATGTATCATGTGGAATTATAAGCGGCGAAGCATTTTATTAGGAATTTTTATTGAAACCATATAGCTCGCGCGCTTGATAAAATGAAAACATTCTAAAATGAAGCTGTATGAAGTAATAAATAAATGAATTATGAAAATATGTTGCGATTTTGGGACACAAAACAAAAAGCTTAGGTATTTTATTTTAAAATTGCTTTTCCACACTCATTAGACGTCTATCATAACGTCAATACACTTCTAAACTAATGTATATAGAACGAGACTTGCCACATTATTTGAAGAAAGATTTTTTTTTTTGAAAGTTGGCTTAAACAATAATATGTATTTAAAAAACAATAGTATTATGTATTTATTTTAATACTTATGTAATGAATAGCTAATTTAAACAAGAACTTTATATAATAATCAGTATTTTAGTATCAATACTCGGTAATCACTACCTGGTTTGTGGGTTCGATTTAAAAGACGAGGCGATGAGTTCCACCACACAATGCATCGAAAGAAGGAAAGTGAGAAACAGAGTGTTATGACACCATTTTCGTGAAACTTAAAGAAATTACGAAGAATTAATACATAAATTACAAATAGAACAATAACAATATTAAAATATCATTATAAGTCACAGTTATACATACATACGACGATGAATGTCATTAATGTTTCACATAAATTTTGCTTTAGTTTCTGTGGTAAAAACATATCAATTTCTAATTTTCGTACAACTTAACATTTTATTATATTTTATTTTTTTCGTCACTACGGACATATTACTAAATTATTATACGATATTTTACTAAATTATTACTTTGGTTTATTAGCTTTCAGCTACTTAACTAGGCTTATAAATAAATAGCTTATTATTTCAATGTACACAATTTCTAAGAGAATCTAAATATTTAGGCTGCTTTTTTCATTACGAGTAACTTAAAATTATTGTTTAATACAATTGTGATGTTTTACATTAATCTAATGGGAGTTAAGTTTTTAAGGGAGAACAAAGGTAACTTTTTAAGCTACAACAGTTGTTGAGATGGAAAATTTTATAGTTTGTTAATGTGTGTTTTATAGTGTTGCTAATGAAACTAATTTAACAAGATTCAAAGTTGTAACTAATTGGCAAAAGCAAAATTCTAATGCAATGATTAAATATCAAAGTAATAAAAAATATTTGCACTCGTTTTATATTTTATTGACTAATAACTTTTCAGAGCTAGAATTAAACAACGAGTTATACCTTTTTAAATAATAGTACAGCCAAATGTCTGCAAGCAAAATAGTCTCAATAGTGTTTATAGTATGAGGCTAACGGTATCACGGTAATTTCGAGTTAACTTACAGTAAACTATGTTTATTTAATATTTTACGTGTAAATTAAATAATTGACGAATGTAAATATATTTTTTTCTAAAAAATACTTTTCAGGATTAATTAAATATTTCTTATATCTTAAATGTAATAATTCTGCTATTTTCAATATTTAATCTCGAATATTTTGCACCAAGACTGTTTTTATAGTAATTAATATTTAAACTATAGTTTTAGCTTTTTCTTTGTATAAGAAGTAATTTAGTCTTATTATTTTTCCGACTGCGATTATTAAAGGTCATACAAAATGAGGTACAGATCTTGAGGATAGGATTAAGTATTCATGATTTTGAATAAATTACGTTTGAGGTGAGCACGTGTCTCTTAAGTCTTATCCCAAACTGTCTTGATGGCATATCAAAGGCGTAGAAAAGAATTTTTTCGCATAATAAAATGCAAAGTATATCAGACATTATATTTTATAGCATTGTGTGAACGTTACTTTAACCCTTACAGAAATTACTTTATTTCATAATTATGGTTAATATTTTGACATGTAATAGTCTTTTCGAAGTAAAATATATGGATAGCTTGTTATATGTTTTTCTATTGCTTATATATATATATTTTTTAAATATGTTGTATATTTCAAATTAGATATATTGACGTGTAGAGTAAAAAGCTTAAAAACTATTCGTCGAGGCCGTAGTGGGATATTGGAAAAATGATTTTCACACTTTGTGTTGAAATAAAATATTAAAAAATACGATGGAAAATTGAGTGCACTATGTCGTTTTAGGAACATGTTTGACGTACTCATTTCTAAAGAGATTTCTTATTAGAATCAAGAAAAATTTCTATTAGAATCTTTTGGGAATATTACTATAAAAATATACAGTATTAAAATTTGAGAAATTAATTTTAGCGGCTAAAAACTTGAATCACGAAAATCTTCAATAAACATACACAATATATGAAAAAAACTTTATGGGTTTATTTTAGGAGTGAAACGGGAATAAATTTATAAGAGTTAAAAAGTATAGTATAGAAGAGTATAGAAAGAATTAAAAATAAATATAAAATGTCACGTTTATACACTCATACAGCAGAGTTGATAGATCAATTTATCGGTTAGAATGCTGTTATTGCTGCTATTCTTACCCTAAACGACGATTTGACATATCTGTGCAAACGCATCAAGTAAATCGAGCGTGGTGGTAACTCCGAATCTTGAATGAACTGCGATAGAGTCGTCTTTCCAGGAGACTAATCCCCCACTGCCATACGGCATCTCAATAATTTGATTTAGTCAACGACGGGCTGGGCAACAAATCTCCACCTACTCAGGTATGTTAGTTTTTCTGTAAGTAATTTTAAATTAAAAAAAATTAAGTGATCGTTGAGACCTTGTGTCAAACAAAACGATGATATATAACAGTCGATTACACTTTGCATTTATTAATTTTAATTACAGTTTGCTCAGACCAACTGTCAATTTCATTCGGTTTCGTTAAGTTATACACATAATGGTTTCACAGCCTGAGATTGTGTTAGAGTGGGCGGAAAAAGAAGTCTTAAAATATTACAAAATAAATATAAACTACCCGCTCGTTTTGTATAAATAATGATGAAATAATTTTTGTAGCATCCTGCTGTACCCTGAACATGGCAGGTAGGCAGGAGAACTAAAGGAACTTAGTGTAAAAAGACGTTGTGTTACCCGTCTCCGTCTTTTCGAGGCATTGCATGTGAGTGGCAGAGCCACGTCTTGTTTGTTATAGAGCCATTTAAATTAAATAATTCATTTATAAACCGAACTCATAATAAACCATTTTATTAAAAAAAATCGCAACAAGATAGCAATAAAAGTGTGTATTTTATTAATTACCCTAATATGGTATTATTGAATAGTATATTTTAAAAAATATAACAGTCTACAGACAATTCATGATAGACATTGTATTGTATAGTTATATCATTTTAAGCGTGTGTTTTTGTAAAGGTTTATATCTATTTAGGTAGATCCATCTATCGTTTATATAATTGATAAATATTATTAAATTTAATTTTGCCAAGAAAGGAAAGTTACTAGTAATTTAGAACTATCCATCGAGGCATGCTGTGAATTTATATCAGTGTACGCGATCATTCACTTTCATCGATAATCACGGTCCGCAAACCGTTGGAAAACGAGAACGAATATATTTTTACACTCAATATTTCACACTTTGTATACATATAAAAAATATTTTTTTATATTAATAAAAAATAATTATTTGTAATATGATTGCTACCGCTACAAGGAGTAATTTATATTTATTAATTGTTTTATTTCACTCCGTTTGGGAAAAGAAAGCAATTAAGATTTGCTACCCAAGACCGATGTATGATATAAAGAAAAGGAAAGATTCGCCGCATTAGTTGACTGTCCTATCTGTTTAAGGTCAAAAATACATATCATTTTATGGGAAAGGATGTGTACAACCACCATTAGGGTATACATACCACTATGTTTCTCTTGCTCTTAAGTAGATATTTTCTATATCTACCATAGCACAACTATGTCGATGCTATCATCTGGTTTTATGCGATTATATTAATCGATAGCGAGATTGGGTTTTATTAGAAACAACGTGGTACAGTTATTTTTGAAATGAATTGGAAGCATCGATGTGGAATTGCTCACTCAGGTGTTAGTATAAGCGAACCATTTAGGGACACATCTTATATGCCGTTTGTTCAATAGGCTATGAGCAGGAATCACAAAATCACAAAATTAATACTAAGCAGAGAATTAATTAGAAATACATGCATTAATATTTTCTACTGCGGGATTTCACAACTGACCAGCCCTGAAAAATTGAAAACTCCAAATAACCCCAATTTCAAAATAAAACTGTAAACACAGCGCGGACAACGAGCGACAATTCCCTGTTCAATAAAACTCACCGCTAAATATAAACCTTTTTGCAGCGATGCATTCAGTTAAAATATTTCCAGCCAGCGCTTTTAAGTAAAAAAAAATACTTTCAAGTATTACGCTTCAATGTAACAATATGAATTTCGTTCCGTCTTCTTCACTCAATGGGCCGAGTCATTAAAAGTTCTTTCGCTGAGGAAACCAGAATAGGTAAGTGGTTTTTTCCAGTTCCATACGATCGCTTTGACAGTTAGAAAGTTTAAACTTTGTTGATAGTTTCAGAGGAAAGAGTTAGTATGTAGTTGTCGAATACTGGAGATCTAATACAAAAAAAACCATCAGATTATCCTTTCTTAATTAACTGTATTACTACTGTTTAATAACTATTTTTCGAATTGTCACCATATTAAAACTGAATAACTAAGTTCTACTATAAATCAAAAATTTTCAATTATAAGTGTCAAACGGTCCATTCATTAAAGTCTTATATAAAGTTAATAAGTATTTATATCCTACACGCAATAAAATAGATAAAGCTGGATAGCTGACTGCTCACGTTTGATTTAAGGTACAATAAGGCACGCGACGTTTGTGTCACAGACGACGTTAGAGGAAATTGATTTGCCGGCAACATGATTTCAACTATCGAAGGAGGAGCTTTATCAGCTGAGTGAATTACAAACGGCTCGATCTCAGGTCCCAAACCAGGCTTTCAAAGTTCAACAGCGATTGTCTTTTAAGAATCCAAAAACTTGGGAAATAGATGATTCTGAGAACTTTATCAGATTTCCCAACCGTAGCTCTAAATATCTTGCAGGCCTCAAGCACTGTAAAATATCGCGTAACATAATTTCGGTAATATGTCGTTCAGATCTAAACTGAAATGTTTAAAAACTTAAATTGACAAAAACCAACAATATAAGATTTAACATATACTATTATAAAAAAAACAAACAGGGTAGAAGACATACTTTTGACGTCTGACAAGTCTTCAGTCCAGCCCGTATAATTTGGTTGTAGGGTCGTCACCATTGGCGACCAAAAGGTGGGGAGAAACTTAAAGGGCTCCTGTTATCCCGGTGTGGCTACATTGAATAACGATGGGATAGCTTAATCATTGGTATGTAGGAAGAGGGTTGCATTTAAGCCATCCTTCTGTAGCTAATGTATTGTACGTTGCGAATGTCAACGACTTTCATAGGGGGGGCCCACTAAGCTCATATAGTCCAGGGGAAGGAGGACAAATGTGGGTGAGCGGCTTGCCGCCTTTACCGCCGCCTCCATCACTGTCTATGGGATATTACATCACAAAGTCCAATCGGTTCCAGGGCCGGTCCGTACTTAGCCAACATATACCAGCTCCAGTTCCTAGTGGACAGAGTCTTTTAATAGTGGGGAAAAAAAATAGGTGAAAAAGGAAAAATGAATGAGCGGAACAATTGATTATCCATTATTGTATATGTATATCATAAGCCATTTAATATTTTTTTTATATGTATTCAGCAAACTTTTTTGTAAGATTATTAGAAAAATAATTAAATCCTGTATTTTTTAAAACTTTATTATTATAATACTTTGAGTATTATGTTGTGATGTGAATTGATCTCTTGTACTCTATTTTACTGCTATATAATATATTAATATATTATATATATATATATATACTATATATATATTATTTATATATATATATATAATATATATAGATATTATATATATATATATATATATAAATATACTATATATAGATATATATATCTATATATATATATATATATATATATATTATATAATATAATAATAATATATATATAATATATAATATTATATATTATAATCTATATATATATATATAATATATGTATAGAAAAGCCTTACTTTTAGTGTGCTTAATAGTATAAAAAAAAAAAAAAAAGTAAGACACAACTTTTATCTATTATACTAGGCTTAGTGTAAAAATAAGATATCGTATCGATATATATATATATATATATTATATAGAAGATATATATATACTATATATATATATATATTATAGATATATATTATTATATATAATATATATATATATTACGATAGTTCTATGTTTACACTAAGCATAGTACTAATATATTTAAAAGTGTGTATATTTAATTTTTAATACTATTAATCACACTTAAAAGTATAAGCTGTTCTATACAATGGTATGTGAATATCCGTGGGTGGATTTATTGATAGCTCAACATATGGTGCTCACACTATCGTGACAGGGAATTTCAAATATCATCCCCTGCAGCTGGATGAGAGATAAGCTTTACGTTTGGTTTGGAATGTTAGAATAATTGCGCTTTAAGCTGTGAAACGTAGAGAAAATAATTTCTTTTGAAATAATAAAACTTATACTTTTTTTACATGGCATAATTGTCGGTACTAGCGATTATCGAGTTGAAATAAGCCTTTAAAATTTTTAAAAGAGGAATTTTAAATGTATTGTGTAGGCATTTGTTGATGCAATTACGAGCATGATCTACAAGCACTTAAAAGGACACAAAGGTCATAAAACACAGCTTGATCTTCTCATTAAGTTAAGTAAAATAATTCGGTAAAACATATGTAAAATATATACTAAAATGAAAATAAAATGTTTAATTACCAATACTAGTCGTGGTGTAAAGAATAGGGGTGGTGGTGTTTGTGTAATAGTAAGGGGTGGATAAAATAATGCTTTGAAATACCACAACTATTGGAAACAACATGAGCTTGTAAATACATAAATGATATCTTTCAATCATATTCTCTTGTACGAGGTTTACCTATAAAAACGTACGAGATTAAAAGTTTTGCTGTTGTTCGTCCAGGCTGAATGGAAGAGGCTGGGGACGGACACTTAAGCATTTTATTCAGACGTCAACGGGACCGAGATTTATGCGGGATACAAAAAAAACATAATTGTTATTTATTTTAAAAAAAAAACAGTTCAAAATTTGTTGGTCCATCCTGAATTTGATTTCGCATAGTCATGCGAAAAATTTGATTCAACTAGAGTGATCATTTTGTTTTTCCGCAATAAGACAGGCAGCATTTGAAAAACTATAAAATTACAACCGTCGTGTTTCTTCATGTGATACCAAGCAACGTGAGTGGCCCTACAAAGCGCTGCAGCTTCATACAAAGATAACTTCACCGTTTACACACGTATTTGATTATTTTATAGCATTAGTAGGATTAGTAAAATGCTATTAGTGGTAAGAAATTCAAGAAGTGTTAAAACACTCCGTTCCCTGTTTTCTGACTTTTTAAGTGAGGAACTTAACGTCACGCTAGTCTAGTACCAAAGCGAAGAAAATGGAAAAAAAAATCTCCCGAGTGGGAATCGTTCAATCAAAAATTTTTGTCTACCACATTATAACATAGCTTAGGGTAACTGTTTGCCTCCATGAGGATAAATTGTCGTGTGTAACGTTGCGCCACACATGTCTTTTAAATTTAAACCCAAAAACATTGTTATGTCCTATTAAAATCACAATTCAGAAGGGTCTCTTTACGTAAATCTGAAGTGAACGCTAAGGAATTTATGAGACAATTTTTGTGAATCTCACGCGTGGCAGGACATTGCGCGGAGTTGGAGAAAAGTAAATCCTGCTAGTTCCCTGGAATGTACAACGCATTAAAACACAAATTGCATATCCGTTAGTAAATGTAGTTTGAGAATGCATCTTTTGTATTTACAAACATGTGCTCTTATACTACATATTACAAATTTTTTGAAATATATATAAAAGTCCTGTAATGGTTAAATATTTCTTAGAAATCAAAACGTAAAAGGAGGAAATTAAATTATCTAGTATTTTAAACGTAATTGTTCCTATTAACATTAAGTTAATTTCAATCCAAAAACAAAAATTTATGGTAGAGTTTTAAAGGTTTTAGACGAGGGAAAGCTTGGTGTAATACTTGTCCCTTTTTTTTCCTTTTTGACGATGACTTATCCACTGATTTGTTCATTGCGTCGGTCAAACAAACTTCCATATTCTGCCTCTAAAATTTGCTGAATTGACGGAATCCCCTTTTATCTTCAGTTTGGATATTTTTTTTTTTTTTTTTTTTTTTTTTAAAAGTTGCCTAAATGCCCCAAAAAAATCTTACACACCTTATACAAAAAAATAATATGTTTTTCAATAATTTTTATCGATCATACAATGTAATTATCAGTAGACATGATTTTGTTTCAGATGGTGTGGTCCTACAGTATTATACGCGGTTATAAGTATTGTAATGGCGTATAAACACAGTATAGCAGTATACAATACTATAACATAGTGTTTTAATTTACTGGTGATTTCGAGATTGTATGCCGGAAGTGACAGAGCTCACGTCATGCTTTAAAGAAAAATAGTTACTGATAAATGCTTCGGTATAAATTTTTACACTTGGTATTTTAAAACATATCTACATGACATAATGAGATAAACGATGTTTATTCCACTAACTCAAGTATTTAAATATGTCTAGTTAAGCGTATAAACGCTTGCAGGAGCTAAAAGTAGATTGATTTATATGTTAATAATGTGCATTTAATTTGTGCAACGCGCAACGCAAACTTATTTGAATTATACAGATACTGTGTACATATAGCGCTATGTACACATGGCTCTAGGTATAAGTCAATAAGTTTGGATAGACGCCACGACAACATACGTCTCTGAATATATTGTCTTAGAAAAACAAAACGAGAGAAAACAAACGATTAGTTAGGGAGCTCTTGCTTAGGATCTCTATGTAACGAGAAGATAAAGACATGAGATAAGTAATTTTACTTTTGATATTTATCATGTAAATTTGGATGGTTCATTCATTTAAAATTAGAATTCTGTATTTTATGAAGGTTAATTTGTATAAAAATCAATGATTTGTAAAGTTTACTTTTTATATAAGATGTTTTTTTAAAATAAGAACTTAGACCGTCGTGGTGCAAAGTGCGCGACCGTGAGTTACAAATAATTTCTACTTAAATTGATCTGACATAGCCTCCAAAGAACGTCAAGAAAGGAATTGTGTAAAAAGCCCCAAATCCGCATTTTGCTATTTACGGTGAAACGGGGAGGGACAAGATAAGCTTAAACGCGAATAGTCGCCCAGCCCTGATGATGTTAATTCTAATAAAGTTAGTGTTACTCTAGTTAGTGGACGAAATAAGGCCAGAGAGGTTGATCCCTAATTTACAGCTGAATTTCCATATGAAAACAGTTGAGTTTTGATCAAAATTGCATGCAATAGTACCAAACGTACGGATACATTGACCCTTGCAGACTTTTCAAATTATATAGCCGACGGAAGCGATATACAAGAAGACCAGATTACTTAAACCTAACGGGAAATGCTGGATACTCATGGTATCATCCAGCGATCAGTGCGGAAGTGGGGCAATCGGTAGTTGTGAAGGTAAGATGAGACCAAAAAATGTTTATGTGTGACATCGTTGGATGTGCCATACTTGACTAAATTGTTCAAAGTTTTGAGACCCTACAATGTAGGAAATCTGTAACGAATACTGTTAAAGTCGATAAATACATATGTAAATATGTAACAAAAAATATGATAGGCGTCTTAGCTAAACAATGCACAATGAGAAATATCACAGTACAGATGGGACGCTATGGAAGTAGCAACGAAGTATTTTGATATATTTTCATTTGCGATCTTGAAGCTACCCTACAATATTATTTGGCGGTCTTTTCAGAAAATGGTCAACCGAGTTTATTTTAATGAATCTCGAACGCGGCAGGACAGAGCGGCACGTCACCATCGCAACAATTAACAGTTTCTCACAGTCATATCAAATGATGTTTTGCTCCGCATGTGTAAGCTGAAATCGTTCAGCATCGAAAACAAGGAACACCAGTTGAAGGACATCCAAATATTTGCAATCCAAGTATTTGCTTCAGACGCTCTGGGTCGCACCTACACAGTACATCCAAATAACGATGAATGTTATTATTTGAGGTTGTTGTTGGTGAATGTTCGTGGTCCGACATCGTTCAAGCAACTGAAAACAGTTAATGGACAGCTATGTGCAAACTACTGTGAGGCATTTCAACTATTATATTTACTTGAGAACGATTCACACTGGGATGATACGCTCAAGGATTCCGTTATATCTTCATCGCCGCATCAAATTCGTACATTTTTTGCAATTATCATATCGACATTTCCAAAATATTTGTGGGTTAAGTATAGAGATGACATATCTGAGGATGTTCTGCATCGTGTACGCCGTAAAAGTTTGAATCCTACACTACAAATGATTGAAGAAATTTAAGGATTAGGAAATTAAGTATTGACTTGTTTTGAAATGACAGCATTCGATCGTCATATGCACGTTGCATTAACCCACGAGTTGCAAAGGAAACAACAGTACGACATTAGAGCATTGGCCGAATAATTACGTACGACATTTTGATGGAAGCTGTGAACTGTGGATCTGGTGGAATTTATTTCCTTGATGCTCCCAGAGGAACCGGAAAGACGTTGTTAATTTCATTGCTTTTGGCGAGAATCAGACCACGAAATAATTTTGATCTGGCGTTGGCTTCATCTGAAATAGCTCTGACTCTGTTAGAAGGCGGACGAACTGCGCATTCTGCCTTGAAATTATCATTAAACATGCAAATCACCGATCACTGAAACATCAGTTTGCAACATCACCAAAAATAGCGCAATGGCCGACCCAACAGGTAAGCAAATTAATTATATGGGATGTATGTATAATAGCACTGGAGGCACTGGACAGAACGTTGAAAAATCTTCGTGACAACCAAAATATTTTTGGTGGGGCCAAAATTCTTGTGTCAGGTAATTTTCGTCAGATTCTTTCAGTCATCTCAGGATCAACTGTTGCTGATGAAATAAATGCATGCCTAAAATCATTGAATTTGTGGCAGTACGTAAAGATACTCCAAATAACAACTAACATGCGAATATTTTTGCAACATGATGAAACTGCAAATGTGTTTGCTAAGGAGTTGTCAGATATTGAAAATAACAAAGTTACAATGGACACCTCGACCGGATTCATCACAATACCCACAGATTTCTGTCACTTCACAGATTTAAAAGAGGAGCTTATTCAGCGTATTTTCCCAGATATAGCACAAAACTAAAATAACCATAATTGGTTGGTTCAGTTAATACTTATGGGAATGGACAACTTATAAGTTTTCATTTTATAAATCTAATTTATAGCTAAAAGTCCTTATAAGAAAAATACCCCTGGGACAGTCCGAGAGGGGAGGCGGAAGAACTGTCCACCGGTTGAAGCAAACAACGAAAGCGGCGCGAATACGGACTTGAAATGCCCCACGTGCGGGAAAAATTACAAGAGAAGAGCCTGGTATATTAAACATCTTAAAACACATGATGGTGTTGAAGCACGACAGTCGTCGGTAAGCTCTTCGACTATCACTGCGGATAAAGTTGACCCTCATATGTCCCATGGTGAGCCATTGAGTGAAGAGTATCAAGAGTCCATTTCCACCCGGACACGTCTTAGCATTCCCAATATAAAGCAATCGACATGGAAAGCTCACGACGAACGATTAGCGGTCCTGTTAGAGCATCCGGGCTCGAAACAGGAGTTAGACACGCAAGTAGAATCTTTCCAAAAAACTATTTATGACTATTTCAACGAAATATATCCGTCTCCAAATCATTACGCTCGTAAAAACAAAGAAAACGCGTTTAAGTCGAAAATGAGGAGGAAAAAAAGAGAGCTAAAAAGAATCTTCGTGCGGCCAAAGCGATAGGCGATAATTATCTTAGTCACCAATTGTCTAGGGCGCTACGGTCAACCGTGAAATTAATTCAAGGTATATCGAAACAGATCGCGGAACAACGTAACAATTTCGATCGGGCTAAACACGAGGTAGCTTTTGATAAAAATCCTTTTGAGTACTCAAAAAACATTTTTAAAGAAGATAGAGGTAAGCTTTCCTTGACCGATGAGGCAACTTATGAACATTATAGAAGCACGTACGAAGTAGCTAATATAGAAAGACTATATAAGGAGCCAAATAAACAACGACCTGAGATTCCTCACACTGAATTTCAAAGTGACCCACCAACTTTAGAGGAAATAAATAAACAAATCAAAAAGAAACCATCTAAATCAGCTCCAGGTCCTGATGGTACCCCCTATATAGTATACAAAAAATGTTCATCTGTTCGCAAATACCTCCACAACTTATATGGTAAAATCTGGTCAAGAAAGCAAATACCTACGTCGTTTGGAGAAGCGGTATTTGTCCTCATTCCTAAAAAGACCGGGTAACAGATCCAAAAGATACTAGGCCGATTGCTCTTACGAATACTCTATCTAAAATCTTTTTCTCATTACTTCAAACGAAAATGACCCATTTTATGATTAGCAATAGGTACTTCAGGCCGAATTACCAGAAAGGGTTTCTACCTGGAGTTTCTGGATGCCTGGAGCATAATAGTTTGTTAACTGAAAGTTTAAAAGACGCCAGAATGTGTGAGAGGCAAATTACAGTGTGTTGGATAGATTTAGAAAACGCGTTCGGGTCAGTACAACACGATCTATTGATGTTTGCGTTAAAATGGTACAATTTTCCTACGATAATAAGCAACATAATCGCGTCATACTATTCCAAATTAAAATTCGTTATAACCTCTAAAGACGGCCATTCAAAACCTTTAGGCTATAAAGTAGGTCTTTTTCAGGGTTGTTGTTTATCCCCAATAATATTTAATATCGTAATAAATATTTTAATAGATAATCTAATTAAACAAGAGAAAAAATGGGGTTATCGGTTTAAGTTCAACAATAAGTACACAGAATCCATCCTTGCTTTCGCGGACGATCTTGCGATACTGACTAGGAATCCAAAGCAATGCCAGCTGCTATTGGATGAAGTAGACGATTTTTGTGCGTGGACGAAAGGAATGAGGACAAAACCTAGTAAGTGTCACTGTTTATGTCTGGGAAGGCGAAACACTAAATATACCTCATACGATCCGGGACTTAAAATTGGCGGTAAAAGCATTGCTATAGTTTCCGAAGAGGCACCTTTTAAATTTCTCGGCAAGAAAATAGACTACAAAGGCCGCACTCCATCTTTAGATGTACTTGTCGACAGCTTTTTGACGGATCTTGAGAAGGTAGATCATCAACCTATAAGTAATGTCAAGAAAGTTTGGATTTACGACAATTTTCTAACATCACGTCTGAATTGGCCTTTCCTCGTGTATGATTTCAAAAAGACCCTCTTAACAAAGTTAGATGCAAGTGTCACAAAGATACTGAAGTTTTGGCTTGGGCTAGCGCATTCGGCGGACACCTCAACCTTATTTAGAGATAAAAATAGTTTCGGGTTGAGATCAAAGAAACCATCGGAGCTCTATAAATATCTAAGAGTCTCCAAAACACACATTCTGGGAAAATCACGGGATGAGATTGTTATCGCACTCCCAAAAGACAGTAGTGTCCCAGAGCTCGAGTCAAGACTTCAATTCCATAAGCAATTTATGATAGGAGCACAGTCTAGTAAAGTAGGGTTAGGATCAAAGAGGAAAGTTCAAGACATAGACATAATAAAATCTTTTATTCGGCAAGACGAGAACGACAAATATAAGGTGCACGCATTGGGTTTAGAAATGCAAAACGAGTGGCTAAGTAACTATAGGAGAATTCTGTATCCCTTTAGCTTTAAAATGGCGCACCCTAATTCACGACTGGTCTCCAGCACTATTAAAATTCTATCTAAATGCGTTCCAAATGACTCTTCCAGATCAAAGTAACTTAGTAAGATGGGGTAAAGCTACCGATAAATCTTGCTACATCTGTAAAGAGGCAGTAGGGACAGCTAAACATATGCTGGTAGGGTGTAGGGTACTCTTGGATAGTGGTCAATACTCGCGGCGCCACGATAAAGTACTAGAAATCATACGTGAAGCCGTTAGTCTATCTGTAGCAAGAGCACAGAGAAATATAACAACCAGCAAACGCTCAATAGAGTTTGTGAAAGAAGGTTTTTATAAAAAACCCACACAAAAACCTTTCTCTATATTAGATCCAGCTCCCGATTGGACACTTATGATGGACACGTATGAGAAACAGTATAGAATCCCTGAGGATATTTGTGTTTCGTCATCCAGACCGGATATTTTTCTCTATTCTCGAAGCCTAAAACGCATAGTACTGGTAGAACTTACAGTTCCGTGGGAAACAAATATCCCAAAAAGTCACCATCTAAAACTTAATAAATACTTTGATCTTACAAACGAACTGACCAGGAATAGGTTTAGAGTTAGCTTATTTGCGGTTGAAGTAGGAGCGAGAGGTATAACAGCGAAATCTCTCTATAGTTTACTCAAAGATCTCGGCCTATCTAGAACTATTATAAATTCATTTCTAGAACGCACTTCAAAGGCGGCTTTGGTAGAATCGTTTAGAATTTGGTTAGGTAGTGGGAGGAGCTCGGACAGTGAAGGTGAGCGTTAATGCATTTTAAAGGGGCCCCTTTAAACCTACACTTGGGTCGCAAGTCCCAAGCGCTGATCGGAGCTCCTCTTCCTACAACGCGATGGGCCCGGCACCCGCACGGTGAATCCATAGAATGCTAAGCAGTTTTCTTCTATAGATTACATTTTTAAAATGAAAACTTATAAGTTATAATTTGTATATATAGATGGTTTATTAATATTTATATATATAGATGATTATTCACATACATAAATAGCTTCACACTTTAACCCTAGCGGGGTAGTCAGAAAGAACGGAGCGCCAAACTCTGCAGTTTCTGTACATCTCTTTCACCTCGTTCACTTGTCTCACTCCTCGTTATTAGCCTATTCATACACATCTCAGGGTAATCCTCATTCTTTTCTGTGACATTTCTCCAATATCTTTGATACTGTTGAACAACCGAGATCTCCTCTTACCTCACACAACACTCACTTTTGCTTCATATATAATTTTTATCATTATTTCATCACTCAATATTTTGCCGTGCCCAAACCATCTAAGCTCGTTCTTCTTCGTTCTCACTATGACATCATCGTTTGTGTACCAATGTACCCTCTTGTGTATCTCATCATTTAGGATTTGGCTATTTATTTCCTTACCGGCAGCAATATATCACCACATTTGTTTTTATTTCTACTTAATACACTTCAATAAATAATACATGCACTGTTATATTTTATATAAGGACTAAGCACCGTTGCTTAGTGCCTTAACACTAGGTTCCCACGGTCCCTGCAGTTCCCTGAGCCTAACCTGTCATGTGCGGGATATATATATATATATATATATATATATATATATATATATATATATATATATATATATATATATATATATATATATATATATAATATATATATATATATATATATATATATATATATATATATATATATATATATATATATATATATATATATATATATATACCAGCTCCCAACTTAATGTAATCCCAACAACATTACGAATGAGTCGTACCCCAGTTATAAATATAGTTTATAATTTATAAGAATTATCAAGTTATGATTTGTTCTCAAAAGGCTATACAACTTAGTAATTAGTGTTCGGTTTTTTGTTCATCTAATTTGTAAGTTATGGTATTTTTTTATATTTAACTATCTATTATTTTGATTAGATTATAAAAATAATTATGAACAAAAATATATATTTTGAGATTATTGTATGTTATTGTAATGTAGTGGGGCAGTGTATTTCTCTAACTCTATTTTTATGAAATTCGATTCCTCACTAGTGGCATGGATTATGGCGTGAATTTTGATTATTATTTCACCGCTTTGACGAGTCGTCAGCGGCGAAGTGACATAACACTAAGTTCCCAGGTCTTATGTAGGAATCGTGTAGCTATATATTCAAAATAAATCATAAAATAGCTAGTATTTAAAATAAGTCATAAAAGTTTAATAATATTTTTCAAATCTTTTAAATGATCTTAAATAAATCATAGCATGAATGGGTAATATAAAAAATCCAAAGTTAAACAATAATTTATAACATCACTTCCACTATATTCGTATATAGTATTATTTAACACTTTTCGAACAAGTGTAAATAAATTGTGCACAAGATCGACTTGTGATATGTGAAGTGCAGCGAAATTGACGGTCAACGGGATCCCACTCACAAAGCAACCAATATAAATAAGTTGAGAACATAGAGGTTTCACTAACATGATTGAGCGTTTCGCTGAGACGTGTTCTTCTTTGTGGAAATATTTGGAATTTTATGTTATTTTTCGTTTGAAATTATTTGTAATGTATTTTCGATTATATATTTTGCTATTTTCTTTTTCGGGGATATATAGATCTATAAAATAGAAATATATAGAATATATATAAATATATAAGGATATGAGGACCGTTGTGGCGCAGAGGCGCAACGTGTGCCTGTAACGCGACGGTTTCTATGTTCGATCTCCAGTCAGAGAAGATGGATTTTTCTATTTCCATTTTCTTCGCTCTGGCAAACTAGGCAAAGCGCGGCGTTGAGTTCCGCCACTCAACACGCAATGCCTCGAAAAAAGGCGGAAAGCGGGGACGGAGAAAGCAGGGACTAAGTAACGGAGTGTCTTAACACTAGGTTCCCACGGTCCCTGCAATTCCCTCTGCCTACCCTGCCATGTGCGGGATAAAGCGTTAAGCTAAAAAAATATATAAGGATAACGATATTGTTACTTTATGTTATCGTAATATATAATTTTTGCAATTTTTTTTGTTTTTAAGTGTTTTTTGTTATGATAATAATAATAAAATTATTTTATAACCTCGTTTTATAGAAATTGAATTTTAAATAGCTTAAACTACGAATGCCAGTAATAAATTAATGAAAATTTTCATTTATATTTTAGGGTTTCACATGCCAATTTGAATAATTAGAACATTTATGAAAACACTTTGTCGTCACTCCATTTGTCAGGACGATTATTCTCAAGATCACGTGGAGGACTTGGTAAATCTGAAATTATTTCTTTTTATTTTCTAGCCTATAGGCTAAAAGGCCATAGCCTTTTGTCCAACAAAGAAATATTAAATTTCTTTCCTGTTAACCTAAAATTGTGAAATTGTTTAAAGTAAATAAACTTACTATGTACATATATAGTTTGTTTTATACAAAACCGGTGTAAAAAATAAGAATAAAAAAGCTCGCCTAACTTCCGTTGGTCTACAAATACTAAATTAATACAAAATCCTCGATACACGAGTTCAAGTGAATCTACGCGTAAATGCAAAATACAATATGTATTCTTAGCTTCCTTCTACCTTATTTAGTCATTATTCCAAACAATGTTATAAAAGGGGGTAGTTTTAGATGACAAATACTATAAAAGCGTAGAATTTATGTCAGTCGTGGCCATTGTAAGAAGTATACTTATTGAGTGTCATCTATGTCATTAATTGTAATTACGTGGAACCTATGTCCGAATATAGTCAAACTAGTGATCTATGTGTGTTTTAGTGTTTTCCATTTTAAATTAACTTTAACCACTTCTGATTTACCTAACATCAGAAGTGGGATAAAAGACTTTAGCCCACATGAATGTTTATTGATAATGAACTTTGTGAAATTGTCAAAAGACTTACTGCCATTTTGTTTTAGTTATTATTTTGTGCGATTAAGTTTTTAATTTTTAGTAACAATAAGATTTTTGTTTCAGTCTTGGTAACGTATAACTGAGCTTGTATCCAGTTATTTTTTTCAAGTCTGTTTGTGTTACCAGAACCAGTTATATGAAACTAATATTTACGTTTTATGTTCTACCTGTGTCATATTTTTTTATTTTTCAGTGATGATGATACTTTTCTTTCAATTTTGGTAACGTGCAACTGAGCCTATATCCATTTATTGTGGCGCGTCAGTTCATGTTATGAGTAATAGTTATATGAATCTAATATTTACGTTTTATATTCTACCCGTGTGATATTTTTTTTATATTTTTCAGTGCTAATGATACTTTTGTTCCAGTTTTGGTAACGTACAACTGAGCCTATATCCATTTATTTTAAGACATCAGTTCGTGTTTCTAGTAACAGTTATATGAACCTATTATTTACGTCTTATGTTCTACCTGTGTGATATTTTTTTTTATTTTTTATTTTTTATAATGAGATTTTTCTCTCAGTTTTGTTCAGGTGAGATTGAGGCTATTTCCTCCACTATTTACACTTCCTATTTCTACGTCTGTCCGCATAACGCTTAACAAATATATGAATCTAATATTTACATTTTATGTTCTACCTGTGAGATATTATTTTTTATTGCTAATGAGACTTTTGTTTCAGTGTTGATAACTTATAACTGAGCCTTTATCAATTTATTTTAGCACGTCAGTTTGTGTTATAACAGGTACATGAATCTAATATTTACGTTTTATGTTCTACCTGTGAGATATTTTTTATTTTTCAATGCTAATGAGACTTCTGTTTCAGTTTTGGTAACGTGTAACTGAACCTATATACACTTATTTTAATACTTCAGTTCGTGTTATGAGTAATAAATTACATAAATCTAATATTTACGTTTTGTTCTACCTATGTAATGACATTTTTATTTTTCAGTTTACAGTTTCACACTAGTTTCAGTTTTGGTCAGGTATGACCGAGCCTATTTTCACTTACTTAGTAAATCTGTCCGTGTAAGGCGTAACAATTATATGAATCTAATGTTTACGTTTTATGTTTTGACATGTACGGTCTACTTGTGGGAGAGCTGTGCATGCTGAGACAGAAGGTGCTTACGCAGCTACTGCTGAGACGTGGCTTGTGAGGTGCCTGCGCCGCTGGTGTCTCATGTGAGTGTGGTGTGCTCCCGCCGCTGGTGTATTATGTGCGTATGGCTTGTCACATGTGGTTGTGAGACGTTCACGCCCCCACTCTCTTAGTGTGTAAAAATCTTAAGTAAAACATACTATGTATCACTGGTTATTATGCACACTATGATCACTGATCTGTGATTATTTGAGGCAATTAATAAAAGTCTAATATTTTCCCATTTGTGCTTTGACATGTTTGAATACGCTGCGACGAGAGGCAACTGGCATTCTGTGGCTAAGAGGTGCTGGAACTCCGCGAGGCGGCTGTGGTGCGCTCGTGCCGCTGCGGTGGTGTGACTTTGTGGTGCGCTCGCGCCGCAGACACTGCATGTGCCTTTGTGGCGCTCGCATCGCCGATACTGCGTGTGCTCGAGTGACGCCTGTGCCGACGGTGTGGCGGTGTGATTGTAAGATACTCGCGCTACTAATTTTTGGCGTTGACATTTGGTCAAGTCGCCACTTCATATGTTCGTAGTGAGTTACCTTGCTTGTCGGACAAGGGCATTGATATTCGGTCAAGTTGCCACCTCATATGTCCGTGGTGAGTTAGCTTGCTAGGCGAACATGGGCGTTGACTTTTGGTCAAGTCGCTACTTCTTATGTTCGTAGTGAGTTACCTTGCTTGTCGGACAAGGGCATTGATATTCGGTCAAGTTGCCACCTCATATGTCCGTGGTGAGTTAGCTTGCTAGGCGAACATGGGCGTTGACTTTTGGTCAAGTCGCTACTTCTTTTGTTCGTAGTCAGTTACCTTGCTTGTCGAACAAGGGCATTGACATTCGGTCAAGTTGCCACCTTATATGTCCGTGGTAAGTTAGCTTGCTAGGCGAACATGGGCGTTGACTTTTGGTCAAGTCACTACTTCATATGTTCGTAGTAAGTTACCTTGCTTGTCGGACAAGGGCATTGACATTCGGTCAAGTTGCCACCTCATATGTCCATGGTGAGTTAGCTTGCTAGGCGAACATGGGCGTTGACTTTTGGTCAAGTCGCTACTTCTTTTGTTCGTAGTCAGTTACCTTGCTTGTCGGACAAGGGCATTGACATTCTGTCATGTTGCCATTTCATATGTTCAAAGTGAGTTAGCTTGCTAGGCGAGCATGGGCGTTGACTTTTGGTCAAGTCGCTACTTCTTATGTTCGTAGTGAGTTACCTTGCTTGTCGAACAAGGGCGTTGACATTCTGTCAAGTTGCCATTTCATATGTTCGAAGTGAGTTAGCTTGCTAGGCGAGCATGGGCGTTAACTTTTGGTCAAGTCGCTACTTCTCATGTTCGTAATGAATTATCCCGCAAGGAGAGTTATGGCCCTGTGAATAACATTGTTTGATTTCAGACGATCCGTCAGAGTCAGGTCAGCCGTCAACATCAGCCCCTGGTGAAAACGAAGGCGAGGGCGCTGATAATGCAGCACCCACTCCCCAGTTACAGGCAGTACTGATGACATCATCAGCGTATCGCAGCCCTCTACAAGCCTCTCTGCTCTGGTCATCTCGGATGACATGTATCTTTCTGGATCGAGGACGACCAGCCGTCAGGAGAGGCCGTCTTAGCTTCCTTCTACCTTATTTAGTCATTATTCCAAACAATGTTATAAAAGGGGGTAGTTTTAGATGACAAATACTATAAAAGCGTAGAATTTATGTCAGTCGTGGCCATTGTAAGAAGTATACTTATTGAGTGTCATCTATGTCATTAATTGTAATTACGTGGAACCTATGTCCGAATATAGTCAAACTAGTGATCTATGTGTGTTTTAGTGTTTTCCATTTTAAATTAACTTTAACCACTTCTGATTTACCTAACAGTATGTATATTTTTAAAGTGTCATCCACCCAAAGAATAGAAAAATAATTAAAGAAAACTTAAAAAAATTAACGCAGCTTTTTTGTTTCATTTTTATGTTTTCTTTAAGTATTTTTTAAGTTTTGTATTTACAACTCTTAAAAATAATATTAATTGTAACTACTTTTACTCTAGACATTAGTGAAGTAAAAATTTTATTGTTACATTTGAAATAAAATATAAATTACAGAAATCACGGACATAATCCTAGTGATTAATAAATGTAAATTTTTCCGAGTTATCCAACAGCACTCAGTGACGACCGCAGAAATATTTCGAGATAAAATGCAATTACGTTAAGCTCGATCGACGCTGTTATCGGGTTTTGGTTGCAATTATACACAATCTATAACAGTACAATAAATTTTATTAACATGTAAATTTGTTCATCACTTTTAACCACATTGAAACGATATTTATTTAGAGAAATGGAAAATGAGGAATGATATGTATTTTTAGATAATTGTACAAAATTATTGTATGCTACTGTGTCTTGTAAAGAATTTAAAATAAATAAACTAATATATAAAAGTTTTAATTTCAAAATCATTGTTTTAATGAAATAATCTTTAAAATTACTAGTTTAAATTATATATGTTTTTTCCTTTGGATAGTCCACTTCTTGTAAACTATACGACGTGACATTATTCACAACGATAAAAGTGATGCGAGGCACTTAAATATGTTAGTCAAGATATATATTAACATTGTAACTTGAATAGTACAATTATCCAGACTAATCAATCAAGACGGCGGTATTGAACAAAATACTTCAAATATTTACAATAATTTTCAATAATCAAAGTTAAAGTACGGTTTTAAAATGGTCTACATATTATGTTCTCAACTTATTAATATTGGTTGCTTTGTGAGTGGGATCCCGTTGACCGTCAATTTCGCTGCACTTCACATATCAGAAGTCGATCGTGTGCTCAATTTATTTACACTTGTTCGAAAAGTGTTAAATAATAATATATACGAATAAAGTGGAAGTGATGTTATAAATATTTGTTTAGCTTTGGATTTTTTATATTACCCATTCATGCTATGATAAAATTTTTTTAAGATCATTTAAAAGATTTGAAAAAAATTATTACACTTTAATGACTTATTTTAAATACTAGCTATTTTATGATTTATTTTGAATATAAAGCTTCACGATTCCTACATAAGACCTGGGAACTTAGTGTTATGTCACTTCGCCGCTGACGACTTGTCAAAGCGGTGAAATAATAATCAAAATTCATGCCATAATCCATGCCACTAGTGAGGAATCGAATTTCATAAAAATAGAGTTAGAGAAATACACTGCCCCACTACATTACAATGACATACAATAATCTCAAAATATATATTTTTGTTCATAATTATTTTTATAATCTAATCAAAATAATAGATAGTTAAATATAAAAAAATACCATAACTTACAAATTAGATGAACAAAAAACCGAACACTAATTACTAAGTTGCATAGCCTTTTGAGGACAAATCATAACTTGATAATTCTTATAAATTATAAACTATATTTATGACTGGGGTACGACTCATTCGTAATGTGATCATTGTAAAAATTAATGACTTCTAGTAAACAATTAAATTTGAAATGGCTGAAGTTCTGTTTAGGTACGCCTAGGGGCTTTTGGAAATTCTTAAACCAGCTCCCAACATTAAGATATATATATATATATATATATATATATATATATATATATATATATATATATATATATATATATATATATATATATATATATATATATATATATATATATATATATATATATATATATATATATATATATATATATATATATATATATATATATATATATATATATATATATATCCGGCACATGACAGGTTAGGCTCAGGGAACTGCAGGGTCCGTGGGAACCTAGTGTTAAGGCACTAAGCAACGGTGCTTAGTCCTTATATAAAATATAACAGTGCATGTATTATTTATTGAAGTGTATTAAGTAGAAATAAAAACAAATGTGGTGATATATTGCTGCCGGTAAGGAAATAAATAGCCAAATCCTAAATGATGAGATACACAAGAGGGTACATTGGTACACAAACGATGATGTCATAGTGAGAACGAAGAAGAACGAGCTTAGAGGTTTGGGCACGGCAAAATATTGAGTGATGAAATAATGATAAAAATTATATATGAAGCAAAAGTGAGTGTTGTGTGAGGTAAGAGGAGATCTCGGTTGTTCAACAGTATCAAAGATATTGGAGAAATGTCACAGAAAAGAATGAGGATTACCCTGAGATGTGTATGAATAGGCTAATAACGAGGAGTGAGACAAGTGAACGAAGTGAAAGAGATGTACAGAAACTGCAGAGTTTGGCGCTCCGTTCTCTCTGACTACCTCGCTAGGGTTAAAGTGTGAAGCTATTTATGTATGTGAATAATCATCTATATATATAAATATTAATAAACCATCTATATATACAAATTATAACTTATAAGTTTTCATTTTAAAAATGTAATCTATATTTATAAATTAGATTTTTAAAATGAAAACTTATAAGTTGTCCATTCCCTTAAGTATTAACTGAACCAACCAATTATGGTTATTTTAGTTTTGTGCTATATCTGGGAAAATACGCTGAATAAGCTCCTCTTTTAAATCTGTGAAGTGACAGAAATCTGTGGGTATTGTGATGAATCCGGTCGAGGTGTCCATTGTAACTTTGTTATTTTCAATATCTGACAACTCCTTAGTAAACACATTTGCAGTTTCATCATGTTGCAAAAATATTCGCATGTTAGTTGTTATTTGGGGTATCTTTACGTACTGCCACAAATTCAATGATTTTAGGCATGCATTTATTTCATCAGTAACAGTTGATCCTGAGATGACTGAAAGAATCTGACGAAAATTACCTGACACAAGAATCTTGGCCCCACCAAAAATATTTTGGTTGTCACGAAGATTTTTCAACGTTCTGTCCAGTGCCTCCAGTGCTATTATACATACATCATTTTAGGTTTCTATCATATAATCTATATATAGCAATGACTTTATACTAACTACAAATCTTATTAATCGTAGTATAAAAAATCACTTTCAGCTTCTACAAAAGCTTTTATTCTTAATGCTTGTTCACATAATATGCCACATTAAGGTGCTTTGGGGGATCTAACTAATGTATTATTTTCAACGTCGCAGCCCGTTTGTCCTGTAATGGCGTGTAGCATAAAGGAAAATGTTCCAGCTCCCGATACATCACACAACATCCGGCGTTTGAGGGGACATGTTAACAACCTTCGGACTAAAGTTACAAGATTACAAAATAGCCTGTTGACTTAACGCCCTTGTATAATAAAAGAGGTAGATTTTTTTATATTTCTTTTTTATCATTGTAGCACAGCAGCGTCTGTCTGTGTGTAAAGTCTGTGTGTTGTGGTGTCAAGTCCCACTCGAAAGAATGAATTATTTAAGAAGGAAATTGGAGAAAAATAAAGTCTTAACACTGGAGTCCATTTGCCATGACTATACGGAAAATTGCATTATTTTTTATGCACTTACATTTTAATAAGGAATACTTCTGATTTCACTTAACTTTACAGTACAAGATTGTGGCTTCAAATTTCATTCCCAGGAATCAATAAATTATTTTTATTGTGCCCAGTTCATTAAATTTTAATAATTAACTCTTTAATAGATTCCTCTTTAGTTAAATTTATAATAGAACAAAATATCTTTGTTTTAGTATAAAGCAATTTGTATTTATTGTTTGTCGGTGCTTTTCACAAGTAAATTTCCTTTGCAATACTCTGACGTAATAAGTATACAATCTGCAATATAAAGTGAATTTAATATACAGTTATAAATACAAATGTTGTATGCATCACATGAATAACTAATAATTATATTATATTATATACAAATACAACACATTAATAGATGATTTGTATTAATATTTTATATCATACTAGCTGACACGTGCCCACTTCGTTGGGCATATAATGTTAATAATCCTTTTTAATTTTTTTTAATTTCTAACTACCAAAAGGTGAGCTATGCATAGGTATAGTTTGTATTTGCATGCTAATACAAAATTTGAAAGTAACTCTGTCCGATAAAAAAACAACTTTTCTGCGGGATTTGCAATAAACGAATTCCATGAGTATCAAATCACGGGAAAAATTAGTCTAGTTATAGTAATTTTAATTGTTCAAAACTTCTCTGTAAATTATATTGGTTGTAATGTTACTATTTGGAAGTAAAATATATGGTCTATCAGGAGATCCAACCCTAGATAAGCCAACATATAACTGTCCATAGGAGAGACACGGCTTTCTCATGTCAATGCCCACCAGAGAGAATGTTTGACCTTGGGACTTGTTAATAGTGAGGGCAAAAGAAATCTTCACTGAAAACTGTAGCCATTTAAACGGTATGAGTAAATCAGTGGGAATCATGGGTATATAATAATTAATAGGAATACATAAGAGATTATACATGTTTCACTCCATTATACGGCCTCCAACTATAAATATAAGTCAACTCCCGTTCAGCACGTTGTGGACTACAACTTACATTACTTTTTACCTAAGTTATAATTGCCTGTTGTCAACTACTTATGACCAATTAGAAAGTATCGTTTTTCCCGATGAAAGGCCGTTAGTCGTTGAGGAGTTGTTCTGGAACTCCATCATCAGCTAGACTTCATCATATGCATGTTGACTTACATCAATTGCTTAGCGACTATGTTAAAAAAATAGAACCAAATCCGTAAAACAGTTACTTATTATTAAGTTCTCATGACCATTTGTGGTCTTCATCGACAGTTCCACTTCATCAAATGTTATTTTTCGTGAAAAAATGACCAAGATTCTTTGAAAAAAACCGAAATCACTATAGGTGTGCCTATAAAATTTAAGGAGTTCCCTCGTTTCCAGGATCCCGTCACCAGAGTTTGATTTTTTATATAGCCTATGACACTCAGCAATAGTGTAGCTTTCTATTGGTGAAAGAATTTTTAAAATCGGTTCAGTAGATCCCGAGATTACCCCTTACAATTTACAAACACACAAACTTTACCTCTTTATAATATAGTATAGATATACATAGTACAAATCTAAGTCGCTTTTCGTTGTCTGTTCCATTTAGGAACTATATTTACTATACTTACTTAAATAGAAGTATACCTAGATTTTTAAAACTTTTAAGCTGATATTGATGTTTTTTGGTAATGTTTAGTCTTCCAATAAATAGTCGGTGGATGTCTTCAGCATCGCTAATTTTATATATTGCACTTTAAATAGTAATTTAAAAAACAAAATGTTTGTATTGTGTAATGAATGACAAAAAAATTATGTATTTGTATATTACGATTTGGCATTTTAATCTTTGTTTCCCCAATTTGAACCTAACCACACCTGTGTCGTGGTTTTAGTACATAACCAATCGATTTGTAGAACGTACTACTATAACAGATACAGATAGCCTTACATACTGCTGCTTTCAACTTTAGGGACAAAAAGTAAATAAATCATTGATGAATATTGCTATAAAAATCTCTGTCACTTGTTGAATCCTCCTCTTTTCAATTTTTTTTTATAGCTTCATACTGCTTTCATCCCGCACATTGCATTGTAGGCATAGGAACTGCAGGAACCTACTAACCTCTGTTTTTAAAAGAAAACCTCCGTTGCTTAGTCTCTTTTTTTTCCGTCCCCAATATTATAAATCGTCCCCTAAATATTTCAAATTATATTTAAATAAATGAATATTTTGTAATTGAGATTTTGTATAACACTTATCTATTTTCGTACACATAGGATTTTACAATCTCTACAATACTCTTTGGGGATAAGAACAAATTTTGTGAGAAAAAATATATTAAAAAAACTTGTATTTATTAACTTTTGTAAATAAATAAGTGAATTCTTGTTGTTTAATTATGAGTGAAACAAGAACTAGACATTTCTTTCTACATTTCTTCGTTCTGCTTGAAGGGATTTAGCAAGTCAATATAAATAATTTCAAAACCAAACCCATTGAAGTTTTATACAATCAATAATAATTATGAACCGAAAATAAATATAAAACGAAAATAAAAACTCATTATAAAGTTTTAACTAACTGTCTACCCATTTTAATTTCAAAATGTTTCGATGTGTTTGACTTGAAAAGAAAAAATTGTGTGCCAAGTTACTGCTGGCGGTTTTGTAACTTTTACAATGTTATTAATTATACTACTTATACGTTTTTTATGTTTTGTAAAAATTATAATTTAAAATTAATCCAATTTAAAGTACGGTATTACTACATATCGTTAAGAAGAGAAGTTATTTGCTCGGTTTTACAGTAAACACTGACGCGATGCAAATATACATAAGTGCTGTAATTTTCATACTTCGGTTAATCCTGTTGTACCAAAGATTTGCTAAAACTAACCAGCAAAAATATTTTCTTTGAACACATCACGTCACCAATATTTGCAAAATTGACAGCAAAACTTATGCTTTCATGATAATTGTTAGTCCAAGTTCACGACTCGTGTGTTATTCGCGTTCACGTATCTAAAAGCGCGTGCGTTGAACAATATTCGTACTCTATGCCTCCATTTATACAAACTTTTAAGTTTGTGTCTACAAAGTCGCAAGAAATCACAATTATCTGCGTAGAGTGTCGATGTTTGGGGTCAAAATCTTGGTTCCTCAACGTATTTAATTTATTTCAATACTTCGGGTTTCTAGATTTAGATTCTCTACATAAATTATTTTGTACATTTTTGTTTTACGTAATTGTAATTTATTGATATATTTTTTTAGCTTCACGCGTGTGGTCTCGCATATTGCAGGGCAGGTAGGCAGAGGGAACGCCATTGCTTAGTCTTTGCTTTTTTTTTTTCCGTCCCCCGATTTACACCTATTTCGAGGCTTGCGTGCTTTACCTCGTTTCCAGAGCGGAATAAAAATATGGAAATACAAAATCTCTTCCCCGAGTTTTTTGAATTGAAACAGTCGCGTTTATATGAGATGCTTAAACCTTTGCGCCACGACGATCCGAATTGTTACCTACTACTATCCACTCACATTCAACATATAAAGATAATAGTTCACTCCAATTATAATATTCTGATAATACTCTACACGTACAAAGACGCACAATTGTTTACGGCCCTTTATAACTTTATACTTAAAGAAAATCAAAAAGTTTTCCAAACGCCATGAGTTTTTTACACAGACGAATGGTTCTTAACAGAATAATCAATTAATTTGCAAAAGTTATTTATTTACAAATTTGGTTTGTTTCCGTGACACAGTAATGATTACGTTAAAGCCACACAAAGTTCCCAGAACATTGCAAGCATTACAAAAAATAGTTTTATTATTCTCTTTCCCTCTGTTTTAAGTAAAACACTTAAGTCAATATCTATAATTTCATTGAATTTAAAATTGTAAATTGAGATTGTCTACTTTATAAATAAAAGTTAACAATTTTTATATCTGTAGTTGAGCTTGTGTGGCTTTCCTGTTGTAGGCATATTCCCACTTATAAGAATATTTTATATTAATATAAGGAATTGTAATGTCAAAATTTCACTGGTCGTGGACCGATTAACGGATATCTACGTAATGTATTTCAAAAAACCTGACAACGATCCCTACATAAGTATCCTAAAAACAAAATACCTTTCTAAATTCGGACCTCGTCATACGACCGATTTTGTGCGGCTTGCAAGAAACGTTGCATTTTTGTTTCTCAGAGTGATCTGGATTAACATGATGGGCGCAACGTTTGATTCCGTCAATTAACACACCTTAATTAAAAAATGAGAACATAGTGTTAGTAACAGGTTTCCTTCTACTTTAACATAGCAATTTTTTAATGCAGGGACCTAGATCATATTTTAAATCAAAAAAATATGATTTTGTAACGTATATTCAAAATTGATTTTGTCTATTAATAATTATAATAGTTTGTGTCCATAGTTGCAAAGTGAATGTGTGTGATATAACGCAGAGCTTAATTAGTTTTATAGCGCTTGGACAATAGCAGATAGGCCAAGAGACGTTGATTCGAATGAGCACTATTCAATAGGTTTGTACTCAAAGAATATATTTATGTTAACATTACGATATACATAGTCAAATCGTATATAACCACATAGTTCAAAGTCGCAAGAGAAAAGTACCTCTTACATAATCAAAGTAGCTGTACTCTTTACCCGCATATGTCAGGGTAGCAGAGGAACTGCATAAACCTACGTTTTACACGCTCCGTTTTAGAGGTCCGCTTAGTCCCTTCTTTTTTCGACCCCGCTTTCCTCCTGTTTTCGAGCAGTGCGTGTTGATTGGCGGAACTTAACGCCACTCTTTGCTATTACCAGAGCGAAGAAAATGGAAATCAGAAAATCCATCTTCCCCGACTGGAATCGAACCCCAGAAACCGTCGCGTTCCAGGCAACGGGGCGCTCTGCTCCACGCCGTTTCTCAGCAGAAGTAATAATTTAAACCCCTATCCATTTCATATACAACACCATATTAAATTTAATATATTTGTACACTGTACTATGTAGAGGCTTTCAATTGTATATTTAATTTTTGACGGACTGACAGTATACATTAGGTAACAACTTGTCTACTTGTATAGTGAATAGTAGTGCCGTTCGTTATATTTTAAGTAATAAGGCAAACGTTTTATACACATAATTAATATCTGGCTTTTTACTTTTTATACTATTTTGGGTCATTAGCTAATATAAATACCTCTAAATATGTAAAAAATAAAACTAATAGCTAACTAAATCACAAGCGTCCATTACGCTGAGGTACTGTTTGATTAATATCACGACGGCTTTTGATTTCTATATCAATTGAGGGAGTATTTTTTGTTTTTTGGGTACATTAAAAGACTGCTTTAATTTTTCCACTTGTCTTGTTAATTGTATTGTGGTAGATAGAAACTGGGCGTGTTTAGGTTTTCCATATTTTTGATCTCGTGTGTTGAGTGGTGGAACTACAGATAGCTGAACTGTAATAGGTTCAGTATTTTAATAACATAAAGTTAAAACTGAGCTTTTTCTCGAAAACACCTTATTATTTAGAAGTGTATTATGTTATCTCCGTTGTTACCTTAGTTAGCGTTAAATGTAAGTAATCTTTTTTGCAACAGTTTAAGTTTGGCTGGCTACGAAATCGAGGTTGACATACTCATTGTGCTGGTTATAACTGTTCATAGCGACGTTGAATTGTTCATCGATACGCTTCTCGCTACGTTGTGAGAACGAGCTTGTATGAAGTTGGATATAGCTCTGTACAGTAAAGTGTAAACATTTTCCTAGGAGACTGATTTCGATATCGGCTCGCCGCCTTGAAAAATATGGCTAATCCTACACAGTGGCTTATATATTTATCTTTAGCGAACTGCTACAGTGCTGCGATAGTTTATATTGATGGTTAGTTTTAATTCTTGATCTTGTGTTCGTAGTAGTGTAAGAGATATTTCTATGCTGGGCGTTGGGTGATATTTATGGTAATGTCTGAGTATACATAGAGGCTCTAAAAGGTTATACTACATTAGAGCTATTATATTGCACTGGCAATGCATTAAAATGCTAACATATTATGTAAATTAGATGCAGGGTGTTTAAGATGGCAACCCTTAAAAAGTGACACTATTCTAGTAAACCTGGCAGTGCAACAATTTAACTCAACAAATCCAGGTATATACTGATTCCCCTACACTTTCTTATTTACATAAATATTATTAGAAATTAATCTTTCAAGGATCTAACAATTCGGCTGACAATGCGTGTTAATTTTAGAGATACGAATATTCTACATCACTCTTTATAAAAATTGTGATTCGACATTTGATTTACAGGTAATTAGCTAATTATGATTTTTTAAATGATAAACACCATAAACGAAAATGAACAATTGTTAATTGTGACCGTAACAAAAATAAAAACCGATTAAGTTTCGTGTGCCGGATTCTTCTCAGGTGGAAGGCATTTTTTTTAGTAAACTGGTGATACGTTTTTGACGTTGACAAAGGAATTCATGTATTCTTATTATAAATAAACTTATTTTTAATTAAATTATAATTGCTATAGACTATAAAATTTTAACGGAAATAAAAAAAACAGTGTTCTTCAAAAAGTCGTTATAAGTTCTAACGAAGTTGTTGTTCGATATAATTACTGTACACAATTGTATTGGAGTATGTTCCGGCAAAAACTTGTCTAAGGGTTATAGTTTAAAAGTTATACACATATTCCGTAATCTTAATAATATTTGTCAGAATTGATGTATCCATTACATTAAGGAAATTAATTTTCATATCGATCTTTTCGCCCAAACATATTTAGGTACTGTCGACCAATGTACCATAAATAGTTCTATAAGTTTATATTGACCACACAACACGGTTGCGATAGGTTTTAATTCAAATGTATTTATTTTCAAGAAAAAATAAAACTAGCAAGACCCCCTTCACCGAAATGTACTAATTATGTGTTCAAAAAAAATGAAAATGCGGAATACATAATGTATATCTTATTATATTAGACATTATATTGTTATTTAATCGTGTATACTTGCTTTGCTGCAGAAATTTGTCCGCTGGTTCATTATTGTACACCAGTGCGCTTTATTGTTATTATAAATATATATTATTATAGATAATCACTCTCACACGCCCACAGAATTAGTTTCACAGATTTTCAGTTGCTACATAACATTTGATTTTAGCTTAAATGCCTTGTTTTCAACAAAAAAATAACTTCTACTTTTGTTCGACTATCAAACAGTTTGAGAAACCTTCATCTTTATAATGAGAAGGCTGCTTAGTCCACTGAACTACATTATTTTTATGCAATTGCCGCGCCGGACTCTAAACTCTTTGAGAACATAATAAGTTTGTTTTTTGGTTGAATAGCGATTCGAAAATTTTCGATCTCAAATTATTTTCTTTAACATCCGTTTATAGTACATGTGATTGAAATTGTAGTTTTTTGATTTTTGGCTCAATACTGTCCTAAAAATAAGCTTATTATTTCAAAGCGCATGTTGCGAAAACTCTTATGAACAAAATTAGACGAAGCAATGAAACCACTAGTAGACCCAAGTCAATTAGAAAAGAGTTTGGCATCCAGAGTGTATCTTGAATACCGCTCCTACATATATCGTATATCTCCTTCTTCAATAAATGTTCGGATTATTTGACCTTCGTCCAATGAGTTTATCGGTAATTACGTTATTTATATCATCCTACTACACATCCGACATCCCATTTTATAATATTAATTATTAAAATATTATTATTTTTAATTATTTAACTAATTTCTTTTCTAGTGCTAGGTGTATTGCAGGAAAGTTAAAGCAATATTTTTTTTTTAGACGTATCCTCTCTTCATCCGCATCGTACCGGAGGACAAAACCTACCAAGTGTGGCTTGTGAGTGTAAAATCAGAGCCCATAAATTGGAGCTTATGTTATAGTATTTTATAATTTAATTCAATATACATATTGTTTTTGTTCAGTTAATCGTTAATGAAAGATCATCGTGTTTATTCCACTATAAATGCTCCTCAAATTTAGTATCAAGAAATACAAATCAAAATACATTCAAGTTTTGTTAGTAAGTCTTTTTTGCCTATTATTATGAAATATAAGTGATCTGATAATATAATTACTAAAAATATGTAACCGTCTTTTGTAGGCATTCAATCACTCCTGGCATTGACTGTACGTCGTTGTTTTGAATTATATTCTCTTAATCATGCGCTGTTACTAGGCGAATAGAACTAAAGCGCAAGTGGAACAAATTCGTAATTATGATTACGACATATTGAATAGCAACGCACAACAGTATGTATAAGTTAAGGTATTATTGTAATTTATTGTATATTTTTAAAATTTAATGTGCAGCCTTGTTTAATTAGTACTGTTGTGACTCAATTCCCTCGGCGGTATAAATTATTTCATGTTCCCGCCGTGAAAGAGCGTTAACCGAGACAAAGCGTTTGCGTGAGTTCCCGCTACTCGATGAATCGCCTCAAATAGTGGAAAATCGTTCTTGATTTTTTTAAATAGTATATTATCTCTCAACAAAGACTTAAATTATTCATAATTAAATGTTTTATTATATGTTTATCTATTATAATTACAATGATACCTACATAAACACTTTACATTAATTAGAATATATAATATATTATTACTTATGGGGAGTATTGGCGGACCGTACAGTGCGAGAATCATCTATTTCCAGTAATACCTTATGTATGATAATACTTTATTTTTTCTAAACCATTTTAAATTTTGTATCACTTTTTTAATGTGCTATTTACGTATTTAAAATAGAAGCATATAGTCTTTTCTAAAGGTGTTTTGGCTAAGACAAAGTAAAGTTGTAATCAGCGAGTTGTGTTTCGTCCGAGTTACTTTAGATATTTAAGAACACATAAAGTTAGTCCATTTCTAAACATGGTTTAACCGCATTTTTTCTCTATATTTTTTTCAGATAAAATTCGAATCGTACTTAAACATTTTTCCAATTAACTCATTCAAGCACATGTTACACATCACATACTGCATATGTTCAAATTTATCGATTAACTTTCAAAGTTTTGCGAAAGCTTTAAAACTTAGCTTGGAATTCTCTATAAATCGGGTTTCTTCCTTCGTATCAAGATCTCTGTACCGTCATTCTTTAATTAATTCTATTTTATTTGTTACTTTTAATAATGGTTTGGATAGATTTCGTATCATGAGATCAGAGGGTAGGAGAAGGTATGCAAGACTCAGACACTCCTTGCTTCCTTGTATTACATCAATGATAATACACGCAGCAAGAGTTTTTAAGGAGATGAAGGAATTATATCACTTGGCGTTTCCGGCTTTTTCAAATTCTACAATAATGCCAAAATACAGTAATAGATTCAAATTCTAATCAACTTTAAAAAATTATAACTAATTCACTTATTCTAATATACTTTTTGATGGTTTGAAAAAAAATTAAATTATACTTTATTTGTTTTGCTGTGATTGTTTTATTACTTTCAAATTCTATTATATTTTTAACGCAATAATTCTTTGTCTTTTGATCAAATTTACAAACAGGATAGATTTAGAAAATGCGGTGAGATCAGTAAACCGTGACCTCTAATGTTAGTTTTAAAGTAAAGTATTTTCCTACGTTAGAAGCTTAGCATAATCGTGTCGTCGTTTTTTGAGCTATAATGCAGCTTTCCTTTCTAAGTTTCTGTTTTTCCCCCATAAGATTCATATCGTGTAAAAATATGGAATAGATAATCTGAATTATTCATGAAAGAAAGGGTTTGTAGATTAATTCGAGTAATAATTACGTGGATCCATTCAACTAAACAAATAAACCAATTGGAAACCAAACTAATTTCATCTGCTATTAATTGGCGTTTTAGATGGACTATTATAGGTGTAACGAAAGAATCTGTACAAAACCAGTAAGTGCCAAGAATATCTCTGAAAAACCCATATAAATACATATGCATCATACTATCCGATAGTCAGATTTGATAAACTCAAATACGAACGGGCACGTGTCAAAAAATGATTTCACTAAGTATAACACTCAAATTAAAGCAAAGTAAAAATAACCTCGAACACACTTGTCTTAAAAAAAAAAGAATAGTGCTTATTAAAAATATCCTTGAGTTCTCCCATTTGAGGTGTAATAATTTTTGCATGGCTTATAATACATATTACAGCTACACTATATTTATCTTGTTAGCTCTGTATCAATGGGATTGTCCAAAATATTGTGTTTTTTAACATTTTACGACATTATATAGAGCGTTTGCTTTTACCTGCGAAGGGCGTAATGTTTGTGACCATTGTGGGCTGTATGGATTCAGGGTATCCGACCGGAGTCCACATACGTCCGAGAGGTCTCACTTGTGTTTGTAGAGAGCACTCTGGAACAGACGAGCAGCTTAGAACAGTGTGGAGCCCAGCAATTAAGACTTCCCTCGCTGGCGTTGCCAATTTCCTTTGCTCATGACGACATCAAGCCTATGTGATCGATTTTCAGCTGGAGTTGTTAGCTGGAGTCTACTCCCGCCAGCAAGTCGTGTAACCAAGTCCAGGGTCTTCTCACTTGCTCACGGCTCACCGGGTGATCGATGCACCAGAACGCAATATCATCAACTTTTTAAGGCAATCGTGTTTCTGGATTTAGAGGGACGTGTATCCATACGAAACATAGAGAATCAATAGCTTGCAACATCCGTTGCCTCCGAACCTAAACTACTGCCGGAGGTAGGTTGAGGTGTGCCTGGTGAAGAATGAACAGTTTTGAAGTGCCATAATTGACATGATTACCATGTTTTTATATTCTTTTCCATCTAAAACGCGTTAGTAATTTTCCAATCGCTTTAGTAATATTTCGATTTAAATACTTCGTAGTAAGTAATTCGTCAACGTGTGAAATAAATAAATTGAATAGTTTGTATTACTTTTTTTTGTATGATTAGATGCACGTAAGCTTGCTGCGTCTATCAGAAGTGTAATTCCTTAAGCGGTAATTTGTAAAATTGGAGACATGACACGGTCCTATAGTGCAACATTAACCTTGATTTTAATTACAGAAAATCGATCTCATCGATGCACAGTTATTGTTATCGCTACCGTCGAAACATATAAAAGAAACACAACATAAAAAAAATGAGAAAACACACGCGACGCGAGTACGACACGCGGAACTATAATTATTCGGGGGGGGGATGTACCCGAATGTATTGTTCAGTTGCAGCTTGTCCGTTTACCGAAGTTTACCAATGATTTACTTAACTCGGTTAGTAGCTGAATGAAAAGAATCGTGCAATTAACAAAATTACATTTGGCATCAATATTTTGACTTTGTGTCCACATAAGCACTCTTTGCGGTAGTTTTTCGCTCTACATAAATTTTGTGGAGTAGACTAAGAATTGCGTTCTGATCTAGCTACAAAAAATATATGTATTTTGTTAAAATTATGTATTTAGAAAATAGGTTTGTTTAATTTTTTGACCGTTATTTTAAAACGAACTATAAAATTTTACAAATTTTAGTTTAGGTAATTCCATTTGATAAATTTATTACAAAATCCATACTTTAATAAATTAGATTACAAACTGCTACAGACATAGAGAGTCCCCCCCCCCCCCACCCCCCCTTAAAAAACTACAATAAATATATCAGTTTTTCTTGTAATGTCATTTTTTATTATTGTATTGTACATCTATGTCGTTTACTATGGAAACAACTTATCCCATAAAATATAAATACATTCAACGTGATGTAAAAAGTATGAATAATCCCAAAGTTTAGTAAAGATTTCATCTCAACGAATAAAGACCCCCAATTAATTTCACAAACGTTTTCTTAATTGAACGTGTCTCCAACAATTTTAAACCTTTCGGTTAAATAGCCGTGAAATAATTTATTAAAACTTCACTATGCGGCTTAGCATTGTTCAAGATTACTAGTGGTTGGGGTTTTGTGGTAAACAAGAACTATTCTACCTGTTTTAATCTTCTGTTTAAAACAGCAGTTCTACTCATGTTTATATTAGTTAAATCCGATAACAAATTTTGAGAAATGGCTACATTGAAGAGTTATATAACCACGTTTATTTATGTTATACAATGTTCCAATGAGCAATTATTAGGAAATGAAAAGTTTTAATGGTAATGTATTCATTTTTTAACAAGTTACCAAAAAAATGAAATTAGCGGTAAAATAGAATGGTTTTTGATGTAAATTTTCTGATCGCGGGTAACGTGAAACACGCCCAACAGAAGCCAGCAAGAAAAATCCAATTGTAACGGTTGTGCACTTTCATGGCTTGTTGATGAATGAAAATATTCACGATGAAAATAGTTTTAACTATTTAACTGAAGAAGAATCCTTTTGATTTGCGAATCGCATTTTTCAATTGATATAATTAATTTGTTAATAAACTTTAGAATGAATGCATTCTTCAATCTCTACAGATTGTGCTTTTTTTTTAATTTTTTTTTATTTTTTTTAGCTTGGCACCGCCCTTATCCCACAAGCGGGTAGGTAGAGGAACTGCATGCAGGGACTGGTGGGACCCTAGTTTTACGACACTCCATTAACTTGTCTCCGCTTTCCTCTCCGTTCCCGCTTTCCGCCGTTTCGTAAGCATTGCGTGGTGATGGCGAACTCAACGCCGCGCTTGGCCTAGTTTGCCTGAGCTAAGGAAATTGAATAGAAAAATCCTCTTCGTCGCTGGGGATCGAAACCCATAAACCGTCGCGTTACAGGCCGATTATTGTAATACTATTTATCAAGGATTAAAACCTGTCAATAACTTTGAAGAGTTTTAAGAAAAAATAAACGTTCATACAGCAGTTGGCCTACCGCAAAGAAAACCATTAAACCCATTACACCATATATTTGCATTGAATTCTTAGCGAAGTAAGTTTTGGTGACGTAGTGGGTGACGTTGTTTTTCTACAGGCAACATCTGCTATATACTGGGAATGAACTTTCTTTTATTTAATTAATGACTCTATGATTCCACAACTCCAATTTGTAATGGAAAGTAAAAAGGATGAGATGGGAGGCCCATACTATAAATGCAATTAGCGTAACATTCCATAACTCACCACAAAATCAATAGTTTAAAACATATTATATCCATTTTCTTCCTTGAGTTATTACTGAATGTAATAGAAATATCAGAAAGAATTTGTTTTTTTATTTTTTTAACCAAACTCTTTGGTCTCTGAATACCTCTTTTGGCTTATACACTGTCAAAATCTCTTTCACTATCCTTTTTTAATCAGTGCCCATTGAGCTTTGTTTTTTTGAACATTTATCAAATGTCATCAAAGATTTCACAAAAGGATAATTATTATCGCAAATGGAATCGACCCTCCAACAATGTCGTTTTACTCATGAGGCCCAGACTAGCTGTACCGAAACATTCCCTCTTGTAGACAAATTAATAGGCCTGGTACAAACCATTCCAACTTTCGTGACGACTGCTCGCCGTAAACACTGTTTCATTTATGTATAGCTTGTAACATTAGCCTAGTTCTGTTGAACAATTCCATATGTTTTATTGCAAGTTACAAATTAAGTTTTATATTAATTAAAGTAGAGTCTAAAACATTATTAAACACTTTTATTTATTTGAATTGTGATGCTATTGACGTTTTCTATTAGTAATTATTTTTTCAATCAATATTGTATTACTTTTATTAAAAACTGTACTACAAATTGTATTGCTTTTCCGAATATTATGACACTCTTTATTAAATTTCTGGATAAAATGTTTTTATTATCTACGCAATCACAGAAATAATTCAGGGAATGCGCTTAGGGAATATTTTTTAGACTTCCAAGTGAAATTATTGTAGGCCGCCGAAAAAGAACGGCAAACGGTGACGGACGGAAAGAGGGGGTGGTCTAGCTAGGTGGCCGCTTTGTCTACATCCCCGAACGAAGAAATGGAAATGAACAATTCCATCTTCCTCATCGAACCCACCAACCGTCCGCGGTCTCCAGGCTGACGCTACGCTCTGCGCCACACGGCCCCTCATATTAATACTAATATATATATATATATATATAATATATATATATATAGAGAATAGATATATATATATATATATTATAGATTATATATATATATATATAAGAATATCTATATCTATATATATATATATATATATATATATATATATATATATTATATATATATATATATATATATATATAATATATATATAATATTAATACAATCTGTTCGACTGTTAATGACTTTATAAAATTAAAAGGCAAATGAACAATTATCCATTGTTATCTGTGTATAGAAGGAATTATAAATCTACGAAATTTTATATTTACTTCTATGAAATTTTTAAAGTAGTTTAGCTTGTCATGTTTAGATGTTTTGCGGTAAAAGTGCGCCATACGTTTATAAATTTCAATTTAGCCTTAATAGTCAGGTCACTATACGGGATATAGTTTGTATTAAGAGACAGTTTTCTGCGCCCACTTTTGAAGACAAAAGTCATCGCACCGGCATATGATACTGCAATCCGAAGCCGTACCTTGTTTATGTGAGTATCTAAAGCAGAAGTCCAAAATACATGAACATAATTAAAATATCATACAAATTTTAATATATTCCTGCCGTCCTGTATTATAATTTAAAAATCAATATCCTATCGCAAAAACTTTAATGCCTATCTCATTTCCTACACAAAACCAAGAGCAATAAATACAAAGGCTGACATTAGCGTCCCATTACGGTCGGACTCGTCTCTATTCTCTGAAAAAAAAGGAATATTTTTGCTTGACTCGCAAACATTAATTGCTGCGAGACACGTGCAGTATACTGAAGGTTTACGATGGAATGTATAACACAGTAGTGGCATTTCGCGGATATATGTCTATCTACAATTTGAAATCGGGAAGGCGAGCAATGTCCTTTAATATTACCACCGCCGGAAAAATAAAGAACGTAATTCGTTCTTATAACTCTCCGAGAATTGTGTATATATATTATTAGTACAGACGCAGACAGATAGGTCTGGCTATCAAAAACACTAGACAGGGATCAAGTACCCCAGGAAGATTTCCAATCAACATTATCTTCTTACTCACACACACACAATCTTCACGCTCATTGGGCTAGCCGGGGTAGGCAGAGGGAACGGAGCGCCACACTGCGTTCTCTGCATATCTCCGTTCGCCTCGTCCACTGTCCTTAACCTATTTATACATTCTCTCCGGCATTCCTCATGCTTTTTACGTTAATTTTCCTTCCAGTGATCTCAATACTATTTTTTCGAAAGTCAACCAAGTCTCTCCTTACCTTTCATTTTCTTTGTTTTATAATTTTCCATTCACTAAAATCGTCATATTCTGTCCTTCCTATTTTGCACCAAGTTAAATATCCCTTTCCAGTTAACTCCCTACCTTATCCCTTAATTATTTAGTTGCTTTGCAAATATGCGTGAAATAATAGAACGTCAGCTCAGAAGGTATCTTGCTATCAGTAATTTGCTAGATAGTTTTTAATGCATAGTGTCAAATTGATATTCCCTGTAAATTATTACTTATTAAAATACATTTTTTCAACGTCTAGGCTATAATCCCTTATAAGCGAACAGGGCAATAGTGAAATTTTCTAAGATATGAAGAAACCGAAGGAGAGTGATGGAACTCACATGCCTTTTCGTCTTTGTTCATTTCTTGCGTTATGTAAAAATGGAACCCATAAAAAATCTTTTTCTATATAAAAAGAACAAAATCTATTTGCCATTACAAATATTATAATATACATGTCTGTAAAAATATTTCTGAGAATTTTTCCATTATATTTGTTACTTTCAATTTACGAAAATGAAAATTTATTTTTTTGAAACCTTTTCCGCTAACATTTTTTGTCACATATGCTTATCACTTTCTTTTTGTAATTTAATTCAGTTCAATAACCTTTTATGATGCATGGGTATGTTATACTGACTAGAAATCCCCAATGTCATAAAATCTTAATAAGAACAATTCTCATCAACTTTCTTTTGATAACTAGTTTAATAGTTTTTATTGTAATAAATAAAAATCTTTTAAGCTTAGCACAATTTAAAATTATTTGTAATTGAAAATTAAAATTATCGAAGTATTGCTTAACAGGACATACACTATACCTACATCTTCCGTTAATTTCATGTTTGTACAATTCTATCAAAATATCAACAATTTCTATGCTCCATTATATCAGTTCAGAATATTAAATCTGAGATTCATTCCAATTATACGCGCAAACATTGTTGAGTTTTTAATTTCTAAGTTAAAATAAAATAATATGTTTTTGATATCTCGTCTGATGGCGTTAGTGCGGTGTAGTTTAGATTAGGTTGTTTAAAAAACTAAATTATACAAGTACTTAATATGTGCTTTAATATCTTAAGTAAAAAGGAGCAAACGAAATATCTTTGTGGTTTTTGGTAATAACGTAACTTCTTAGGGTTACGTATCTCAAAGAAATAAATGGTCCACTTCATGCCCGTTGTCAGTCAGTTTGTATCAGTCCTTGGAAGGACAATTTCCGCAAAATGATATTGAGTTGTCAGGTCAAAGTTTAAATATCAAATCCGGTCAATAATCCTTGAAGCGAAGATTTTAAAATTTAAGAATTTTGTAGCCCATACAATACAACGATACAAGATTATTTATTTCGTATGCTGAAACATAATTACTTGCTTTTGTCCGACATTAAGTGGAAGATTATTTAATTGTAAACAACTTATCTTATCATCTGCATAAGAAGTATAAACTACGCTCTGCTACCAAAAATGTGAACAACGTAGGGGTTTCAGCATTGTGGAACGCGTGCTGAGGGTGGGTTTTATATTAAGTATTTACTGTATAGAGTCGTCTTAAGGATATAAAAATGGCCGTACCTTATCTTCATATCACACACAAACATGATGTTCATGGTCCATGGAATGGTTCACTTGGTACAATTTCACTTAGTGTTACTTGCACTATTATCTTTTTGTAGGCTTGTCCCTTTGGTCCAGGTTCCATGTCAAGAGGGGAAAAACAAAAAGGAAATCAAATAAGGTCACACAGCTGATTACTATATCAATAAAAGACACGCTCGCGCCGGCGTCTCATCGTGCACACTACGACAACCCCGCGGGTTCGCAAAAGACTACAACTAGTCGGGGTTTCTCAAATATGAACAGCTAGTTTCAAGGAGGTGAGATCATCTATAACATCAGAAACATTGTCGGACCCATATCTTCCCTGAGGCACCAAAAGGAGACTTACAAGCGGCCCAGTAGGGTTGGCCGACTTTAACACTGAACTCTATCAGATAGAATCTTGGAAATGATTTAGTTGCGTTCCTCTAATCCCAAGGCTCTAGCTTTGTCAGAAGGATCTGAACTGAGATAGAATTCAAAAGCTTAAACATAAGAAATGTTCAACCTTTTCTTTACGACTAAATTAGCGCTATGTCTTGTGTGAGTGAAAACTATATGTTATCCGCAATCAATTCAATTTTTCTAGGTAATTTGGTTAGCGTGAGTTTATATTTTTTCAAGTACTTGATATATTACGGCGTACTGCGATGGTTCCGATAATTATTGACATCATTCTTTACCCCCTTTTTATGTCTGGTATAACAATTTTAAGAATTTGAGGAAAGATCCATTTTGCAGACATAAATTAAATATAATGTGTCAGGGTGGAATAAGTGACTCACAATTTCCGTCAAAAACTTTTATTAATATCATCATGAACCCTGTGCAAGCAAGTTGTCATGGTTTTTAATTAAACATTCGCTTTCTTTTTCGTCAGTATATACTAAAACAAAGAAATTCCCTGAGACTTTATAGATGAATATGAAAAATCTTTTAAATTGTTGATCTATTTTATACGACAAATTTTTACCAATATTAGAAAAGAAATCATTACCACATCTAAGGAACCGGTGTAAAGAAGATAGTTTTAAGAATCGTTAGGATGCAATGTCTTATTTTTATTAATTAATTTTATTAATTCTCCACAGTTTTTTGTTATCATTTTAAGCTTATCAATTTGATTTCTCTCATATTTTTTTTTTTAATTATATTCTCAAAAAGTTCTATATCTTTTACCGTGTCAATTGCGTATTTCATTAGAGGCGAACGTATAGCCTTTTGTCCCTATTTTTAATACATCGAATGAAAACCTGAAATAATTCCAGGCGTTAAATTCTCGACATCGTCTGGAATCTAAACTCTTTAAAGTGAGCATTATTGCTCCTGACTGAAGCAATCAAGAAGTTTAAAGCGTATTCAGGATCACAACAGCGATAAATCATTTTCGAAAATCAATGTTATATATATTTTCTTTTAATTTTACTGAATCAACATTGTTTTGGAAGAGATAGCGTAACTGCGCGATACGCCATAGCTATACTTTTCATATCTGTAATGATGGTTCAAGTGGTAAGCAAGTAACAAAGGTACTCGAAAGGAACGATTTGTCTCAATAAGGACGTGATCAATACATAATTTCGAGATGCTCTAACGGGTGACTACGTATGAGTGGGAAGAAAGTCCACATATTGCTGCATATTTAATAAGATTCTCCTGCGCGAATTATTTTGTCCACATTTAATTGTAAATTACATCTCCGATCAAAATAATTTTTTTAATAACTAGAGTTTTAGAAGCAGACTGTCAAAAGATTTGAGAAACCGTTTATATTTGTGTAAGATGGAGAACGACATTAACAGATGAATCAGGTGGGGGGGGGGGGGGGGGGCGTTCTGTGTATCTAAAATCCCTACAAGGCAAGTCGCACATCTCTAAACTCTAGGCTCCTCCAACTATTCCTTAATAGTCTGTGTTTATAGTATAAACAATATAATTTTGGTGTAAAATTATTAGAATAGCTCTAAGAGGAACGCTATATAGGGATGCGTTTAGTTTTCGAAACCAACATTCCCTAAGGACAATAAGTCGCATTCCGCTTTTTAGAATCGCGAGCACAACTCGAATCCTGTTCTATCTTGTTATGCTGCGAATATTTTGGGTTTATATTTGGGTTAAGAATCGTAGCTTAGGTGACTTGGCAGAAGTTTTATGGCAAATTTCAATGTCACCTCCAGTGCTTGGAAGTGACTATACATCATGTTTATTGTATTTTACTAATTAATCGAATTTAAAATAAACTTTGGTTTTTTAAATTACAGATAACCATACAATGTAGCACGTCAATGATTTATTTATAAAGATACAGGTGGTATGCAGTCAGATATAGAATTTTGTACTTTCGTTGTATGTTCTACTTTAAGGGCCAAAATTTAATGTAGTATGTAATTTTGTGTATGTTGTAATTTGTTCATAACGGGTTCGCAATATTGAGTTAGAGACAAATATTTGTGTATACGTGAGATTATTTTGGTAGAAAGAATATCATTTTAAGTAAAGGTTGTACGTATTATTGTAATTAAAAAAAAAAAACAAAAATACCTTATAAGGTACGTACACTAGCAAACTAAAATGGAGAACGGTGTATTCTTCTATCATTTCTTTTTTCTTACACTTTTTTCCAATCTGAAAATCACTTGAATACGTAGTTGGGGAGAAGTAACAGTTTTAAAACGGAGATACAGTGACTTTTTTAAATAAATTAGAGCTGTACATGTCTTTGCGGATTGTCAGTTAAACTGTCGGAGAGTATAGACTAACAGCACTTTAAATTCAATGAAAATTCAATTTTTCATTTTAAATTGGTTCTTTTTAAAAGTTTTTACTCCTTCGAATATTTTCTTTTAAGGTAGTTCCCGTAAGGTCACCTAACACAAACAATCTGCCGCAGCTTAGGTATATTTCTAATTTCAATAACGGTAGCACATGACCTACGTTCTAAGACTTCTAGTCTGTCTTCTAGCTGTTTTAATGTGTTGTTTTGTCTTCAATTCTTTCTTTTATCAAGAGAGGATAGCTTGCATAAGAAAGATTATATTTTTTCACTCTGTGTTTTTACCGCGTCATGGAGATCCATAAATTTTTTTATCAATATTATTAGTAATTCCGAGAACATTTCTTTATATCTTTAACATTCTAGTATCCTCGATGATATATTAACGTTTTTTTACGTTCCACATTTGTCGCCCAATCGAAGATAAATCTGGTGCCGGATCACGGTGATGCACGATGAATCCGGTGGCTTTCAGCGAATTTGATGACAAACCCAACCAACCAACTTTTAATATTGAAATTGTTTCAAAAATTCATTCCAACCACTTCAGCAAGGCCTATGATGGCGCTTACGAACACTTGTTTACCACTACAAGCACAGCTACGTTTAGATTCACTCCGCGTTTACGTCTAGACCTTAGATAAGTATATGTTGTTGCATCTTTTGCTATCTATTTCGCACCTGCGTCGCCTATGGCAACGATGCACGCCTGGTACTTATTGCTATGTATAAAAAATTTGAACATTATAGTAATTTGTGAACACAGAGGACACGTCTACACGCTTTCGCTGTCCTAAGAAAGAGCAAAACTAATAACTTTAAAATATATGTATTAAGCAATATGAAAATGCCAAATTTTGGAAATTTATACGTATATCCGATAAGCCTAATTCATTTTTTTTAAACAAACTTATTTTCTGTACTTACGATAAATGTATGTCCACTAGGAGTAGAACAAGTTTGGCCAAAGTTAAGAAACAGTGTTTTAATATTAAGATTTTCTCTGCCTTACAATAGTAACCTTTAGTCACTGTCCCTTGGTCTAGGGATAGAACGTCACTTAATCACTAATATAATACTCTTTAAAAACTGCTTCTACTACGATCTTATACTTTTAATTTACCGAAGCGTTTTTTTTTGGGAGCTTTATCCCGTACATGGCAAGGTAGGCATAGAAACTGCAGGGACTGTAGGAACCTAGTATTAGACAACGGCGGTGCTTAGTCCCGGCGCCCCTCCCGTCCCCCGCGTTCCCTTCCTTTTTCGAGGCATGGTCTGAGTGACGGAACTCAACGTCGCCTTTGTCCTGGTTTCAACCGTGAAGAAAATGGAAAATAGAAATATAATCTTAATAAATATCCACGCCCCTAATGGGGATCGAATCAAACCATCGCGGTTACAGGCAGGCATTACGCCTGCTGCGCCACCGAAGTCCATCATAATCGAGCGTATCAAGCGTATTTATATTTTCCACAAATGAATTTTACTAGCATAAAAGCATTTGACAACCAAGTAAAATAAGACAAAATAGCGCTCAAAAAGTTATTAAAAAACTATTTAACCAAAAAAGATTTTATTTTAAACATAAAGAATCAAGTAATCATTGCTTAGACAATATGTATGCAGCGTGAACAGTGTTCTACTTAGTAATAATCATCTTTCCGACCTTAATATGTACTTGATTATGTGTTCATTAGTACGTATTAAGTTTCGATGTTCAGGATTAAAAGGTAGAAATGAATGATGCGAAATTTCAATTTCAATGACACAAGACCGGTTTCGACAGATTATGTATGTTTCTTTCTTTCTTTGTTTCGGAAACACATACGTTCCAACGTAATATAATTATCGAACCGGAAAAATGTATCACCCCACTCGGTCGCTAAGGTACGTTGGTGAAAATTTCGAAGAAAACAGCCCTAGCTCTATTTGCGTATAAGTCCCCTACACTAAGTCCTTCCTACTCTGGCAGATTTTCTGGAATTGTATAGTTTAATTCATTGAACTACATAATATATAGTTTACATAAAAAAAAAAATATTAATTGTAGTTCTATTACTTCTATTAAATATTCGTATATTAGCGTTAGCATGATAGTAATCATTCTTATACAAATGTAATAAATTTAAATATACATCGGTCCTTTTTACAGTAAAGGTTGCTCATCATAGTGTAATTTTTTTAATTCCACTATAGACGCGGTGAATTTGAAATGACTATTTTGTAATACTTATTGAGCTCTTAATTTTCTACATTCACACCAGGGGTAAGTTAAATTCAATTTAAAATGTTCAACTGAATGTGAAAATTATTCCATTCCACGCCAGTCCCAACTTTATTATGTTAGTGGTTCAGACGTGAGTAAAATATGCCAAATGTTCCGTATTCCCTCTTCATATAGAGGCGCAATGTGTAATACAATAGCGCTTGTTACAAGTATTGAACATAGTAACATGTTTTACAATTAAGGTGATTAAAAAGAAATCCTATACATTTTCTCTATTTGCGAGAATATAATTTATTATTTAGTCCACCAGAACAGACTTCGGCATTCAATCAAACTAACTAAAATGTATATTCCATCCGGTGATTGAGCTAAGCCGCAGCCAATTTTGATCCGATCGCTGTCGGTCGCACGCGTTAGTGAAACGTTCTATGCACATTGCTTCCTTAAATGTATTATTATATACTATAGTCCGTTACATAATGATAATTTTGCGATATTCATTTTAATGTAACGGTGGGTTATGAAGAGATTACAACATTTTTATACCAATTTAAGTAACGATCAGCTTAATCAATATTATCGCTATACAGTATTATACTGCATATAGTGCATGGGACGTCTGCACTGTTTTTATCATTAAGGACAGTCCTAAACAAATATTTCTTAACGTTAAATAAATTCATGGTCTACATTTAGTTATTAGTAAAATGAAAAAATTGAATTCAAGATGATTTTTTTATTTCTATTAAGTCAGCAATAACTTGTAATAATTTTTACATTAATCGGCTTAGTATGTTTTTCTTTCATTTTCTTCTCTCTTTTACTCTTTTTCTCCTTCTTCTCCTCAAAAACTTCTTTCATAGGAGTGCTAGTCAAAACTTCTGAATGTTGCTTGTTTCTACTACTTTTTCTTGGTTTTGTTAACATATTTGGAGGAGGACTTACAATATTTAAGATATGGGCAAAACTTGTAGAAGGTTGTGGAGAATCTCTTCTCTGTACATCATGTTGTGATGATTGGTCCCTGTAATGTCGTTGAGGGGAGGTGGACACCTGCAGCGGCTTCTGAGCGGAAGTCGCTGTTTGGGAAGTAACTGTAGCAATTGTTTGCGAAAGTCTACTGGGATTTATTACGTTAGTTGTGATGTCATTATTTTCATTCTGATCAAGAGGAAAAAAATCTTCATCAGAAAATACAGATGGGTCCATAGGAAATATTCCAGTAGTTTTAAAGCCAGATATTCCTTTGTCTAGAGATGCTATCTTTGAGTAAGCTTTAATGAATAAGCCAGCTATTTCGTATGGAGTTATTTTAATCATGTTTCTAGATTTCATGTACATATCGCATTCCCTTCTGTAAGCTGCTTTTAGTGGACCAAAAAACGTCACATCTAAAGGTTGTAGACGATGTGACGAATGTGGAGGAATACTTAACATAGTTATATAATTATTTTTGGCCATTTCATAGGCTTCTAATGTAGCATGACTATTATGATTGTCCATAATGAGCAAAATCCGTTTTTCTTCAGTAGGATTTGTAAACTTGATGAAATGTTCAAGCCATGTTATGAATATTTGCTCATTAGTCCACCCATTTTTTGAACAAGTATATACAGCTCCTGGTGGTCCATCGCGTTCTAGCTGTGGAGAGTGCCTTTGCCGTGGAAAAATGAATAAAGGAGGCACATAAATGCCTGTAGCACTCATTGCACAAATTGTTGTAACATTTTTGCCTCTCTCCCATGAAGTCGCTGCACCAACACGCTTACGTCCTTTAAGAGCAATTATATTGTCTGGCTCATGGACTGTAGAAAATCCTGTTTCGTCCATATTGAATATGTTTTGCGCCTCAAAATTAAATTTTGTCATTACAGATTCCAAATTGCTAAAAAAACGAGTGACTTCAGTCTTATTAAAGCCCAAAATTCTATTAATACTGGTCGCTTCTGGCTTTCTTATACTAAGTTCTGGATGTCGATTCATGAATCCGTACAACCAATCTTTCCCAGCACTTTTTTTTTTCAGTATTAAATCTGTTATCGAGACCGTAGTTCACAGCCATATTGTAGCATATTTTTCGCAGTTGAATGCTTGTTAAACCGTAAAATATGTTAGACATATCGAGTATATGCTTAACAAGTATCTGGTCCTGTTCACTAGTGAACACAGGTTTCCTACCGAGCGTCGGAGAACGACTGTAAGAACTGTCATCAGTAATTGCTAACCTGTACCGTTTCTTCAGTGTGCTGTAAGGTATTTGATATTGTTGTGCCGCTTTATTAACCGATATTCCTTCATTTTTTATAGTGTTTATTGCAGACTCCAACGTAACCGATGTCCAACTAGCCTTTGAAGTCGTCCGCTTTCTACTTCTTGGCATCTAAAAAAATAAATAAACAATATTATTACATTTGAATTTTGCCACTTGTAAGGGGTAATAAGAGCCATGGCGGGGTAATGGGAGCGAGCCTAGCTCCCAATACCCGGAGGTTGACCATCTCAAAATAACGTAAATAATCTAAAAAACTTACCTACATAAATTTAACCTTTAATCTTATCATAAAATTGATTAAATAATGCATAATATAGATGTAAAATACGACAGAATAATTGAAGTTTAGGTACTCACTTCGTTTGAGAGATTTCACTGTTTTTTGTAACGAGATCACTCCAAACACACTTCCTCTTGCCACCGCTATGCGCGTGCTACTGAGCAGGCCGGCGGCGATCACGTGATATGACCGAACGTTCTCGAAGCCATTCCTGTCAATTTCGCGCGACTTGCACGTTCCTGTCTGTGTAAATTTTAGTGGCTCTCACTACCCGCTAGCTCCCATTCCCCCACTCTCCCTACCCCCTATAATTTATAATTCTTTTGTTGTAATGAAAAAATATAAATTCAGTGAAAAAATGTAACAATAATATTTGAACCTGGAAATAATTACGTATCTATGTTTTTTAATTTTATTTTATTTACAAACATCTAATTCAACTAGCTTGGATATAGTTGTTTTAGGATTTAATTAAAATATACATTTTGAAAATATTTTTGGTACAAGTAAATTGTTTAATGTCACATGTGATTTGGAGACAAAACGGCAAAAGTATGTGCATACCCTTATTTTTGAATAGGAACAAGCTGTCGTTGATGTTCAAAAAGCTATAAAATCAGCGGCACGTAGCTGCCATAACTACGGCAACAGCTGTCTCATGGAACATCTAGTGCATCAATTTGAATAAAATCAAGTTAATATACATACATATGGTTCTTTATGATAGAGCAATTAGTGGCATAACTCAAGTTATACCACGACACGTGAAAGTAATGTTTATGAATTAGAGTTTCATGTTTGTGGATATTTATAGAAGGAGAACAAGTAGAAATATTAACTCAGAGTTTGAAGTGGATAGTACTATAATAAATAGACACTAAAAATCTAAACACTTTATCTTTCACACTTTCAGATTATAAACAGTGTGTTGGTTGGTTATCTTAGTCTACAGTGAGAAGATGAAAATAATTCACATGAAGGAAATTACTTTAAAGACCTTTGTTGCTATTAAAGATCATTAATTAATTATTTATATGAAATCTACATATTTATGTGAAATCTAAATTTGCATTGGCAAGTAATCAAACCAATATACATTTTCCAGTCATTACTCATTTTGACATTTTTCTGGTTTATTATTGAATTTATTCCTTAGCTTAACTAAATCAAGATATCCGTTTTATAAGTTAGATATGATCGTAGTACGAAGTTAAATTAACTAATTGAGGTTAATTAGTTTTTGATATGCCTAACTTTTTTTAGGTCTTTTTTTATGAATTTTATTTCTGCAGCTGCTAAGAACCATATTCCAAAATTATAACGATCTATAATTAATATTGCTTAAAGACTCATTCGTACTGATTACATTTTGACATAAATCATTTTCTAATATAAGGCAGAAATATTAAAGAAGACGAAGAATAAAAAACCATATGAAAAATTGGATGGTAAAAAGACAATTCCCTCGCGAACGATGAAAAGTGACCTATTTTCAATTACATTTTGCTTTATGTAAAAGATTTATTAGTTTTGTTCTGGTACACTAGCACCGTAATGTATTTTTTAATTTGTTTTTAAGACTTTTAGAAAAATAACTTATAAATAATATAAATAATAACTTAATTATACAACTGTAACTAAATATGTAGATTATTTTCAAGTTCTCAACATGGCAGAAGTTATCAGTATAGAAAAATTATTCATACAATATTAATTTCAAATTAAATGAGAAAACATACTTTTAGTAATCATACTAATAGTGCTGGATTCATATACACATAGATTTGATACTTAGGTTTATTCTAAAATTATTTGAAAAACACAACAAAAATCTAAAGTAGTTTAATTATAGTGTAGTTGCAGCGAGAATATACGACTGGTAAACGTCTTATTGATATTCCTTCTGAAAATTAACTGCATTCTAATTCATTTCATTTGAATGAAGAAAGAGTACTAGACTCTTGTTTGTAGCTGTTTAAGTAAATTAATTAAGTTACGAAGCGAATAAAGCTGCATAGCCAAAGTATTAAAAATATAAGAAGTACAAATAAAATTCTTTGAACTTAGTGAGTAAATAAAACAATTTTATTAAAAACATGAAGATACAAGCGGAGAAGAACTGGCGCAAGAAACTCATTGGGATTTTTTTTAACTTTCTTGTAAATTAGGATATTGCAACAGATTTTTGTAAAACAATTGTAGATTTTTACAAAACAAAATGTTTACTCGTTATGTTCGTTGTTGTTTTCTTGTTGTCGTTAACATATAATAATAAACAAAAATATTTCTTGTTTTTGAAATTTATCTTATTCATTATGTGTGTAATGGCTATAAGTAAGAACTTTCTTCCCTTTATGTCTAGGAAATCTAAAGATTTCAATTAGTATAACAAGAATAAGCGAATTTTTAAATGTAATTGCTAAAGAAGTTTAATTTTTAAGATGATTTCTTTGTACGTTGGGTGCGTACACTTCCTTTGATTTCCAAATTGAAAAACATAAGTAATCATAATATTGTAATATTCATTTTACACGAATGAAGCTGTGATAAAGTAGTGTATATAGTTAGTGTTGTAGGTAGGTAATTTAGGGTTCCAATTGTATTTAAATGTAATGTAATACGTACATGTTTATTTGAAATTTATGTAAATATTAATTTAAATACTAGAAGAAATAATTAGAAATCATCAATATAATTTAATATGTAAATATAATAGAACATTAAATTAGAGAGAGGAATATTGTAATTATATTTTTTTTTCAAATCACAAAAAATACAACGTTTATCCAAAACAGTTTTCTATAGAGAGTGAATTGAGCCAACAAACCTTGATTTTCAAATAGCGAAGATAAAATTTTATGAAACTAAACGTCTCTTCGAAGGTTGAGGCGTCAAAAGATAAAAAGGAGCAAAGCGAAATAGGCTATTAGTTTTCCTACCCACAAAATAATTTAATAGAACAAAGAGGACTGAAGCTTCAATACTACGTGAAGTGCCTATCATTTGTGTAAATAAAACAATGTAAAATGAATGATTTCCTTATCTAATATCTTGCGGCGCAGTGGCTTAGCATCTACCCGTAAATGCGATGGTTTGTGGGTTTGATTCCCATTTGGGGAAGATGAATTTTTCTATTTCTATTTTCTTCACTGTGGAAAATAGGCAAAGCGTGGCGTTGAATTCCGACACTCAACACGCAATGCCCCGAAGAAGGCGGAAAGCAGGGTCAGTGAAATCTGGGACTACGCAATGGAGTGTTTTAACACTAAGTTCCTAGGGTTCCTGCAGTTCTCTCTGCTTATCCTGCCATGTGCGGGATAAAGCGTGAAGATATATAAACATAACATTATTATTACATCTACATACGAGTATAACAACAATGTGACATAATGTGGACATTAAACTATGTAAGAGAATCCAAAACAGTGGTTATAATTATTTTTTCTGTTTTTTCTGTGAATTTAAAAATTTAAATAATACTTACTACCAAGGATCATAAAGTCAAGTTGTGTGTATATACAAGTGAAGTTTTATTTGCCCAATAATTTGTTCTGTACGCAAAATTTTATCCTTTTCTAATAAAAAATCAATTGTAAAATTTTATTGATACGAGACCAGCCATCAATAATCACGTATACAGGTAGCGTTACGTTATTCAACTAACGTGTTCTGTTAATTATAGTCATCCATTGTTAACGATTTTGATCAGCTTCGTACACGCTTAAGCTGTTCACTCCTCTAATTAAATGCCATCATACGCTAACGCGGACACGTTTGTACTTATTGAATAATATCATATACAATTTTCACTTTTGTACTTTTGTAATACACTTAACGCCAGATGTGTGACAACATATTTAAGCCCGTGAGATTTTATGCAATAACTATAAATGACGTAAATATTTTTCCCTTATAAATATTTTTCTCGTCATTTTTTATTATTTATTTTTAAATAAAGATAGTAGCATTTATATAGTTTAGATTATCATTTTGTTTCTAATTAAGGTGTTCCAAATTGTTCGTATTATATGTATATTAAAATGTCCCTTGCACTAAATGACCAACCAACAATTAAGTCAACAATTCTCAATCTTTTGTAGTTTAGCTCACTGTACTTAATTTTATATTGTTTAAGTTATAAGTGTTAATTTGTAAAATGTATCTTACTATACTATGGTATAGATAAGTTTTTGAAATATACAGCAAATTTTTTATTTATTTAGTTCATTTTTTCCAGCTTATAATAAGTAGTATATTTTCATTCTACGTTTAGGTGTTGAAAAGTATTTATAAATCTTATTATTTTTCCACTGTAAAATGGAATTGTGTGTCTATATATAATGTCTATAAATAATATAATATCAGTATAATACCCATATATATACTATACTATCTACAGCAATTAAGTGTTTTGAGTTTTTGATTTTTGTTTTCTTTTTTTTGAGCTTTACGCTTTATCCCGCACTAGGCAGGGTAAGCAGAGGAAACTGCAGGAGCCATAGCAACCTAATCTTTAAACACTGCGTTGCTTAGTCCCTGCTTTCTCCGTCTTCCCGACTTTCTGCTTTGTCGAGGCATTGCGTGTTGATTGGCGAGACTCAACGTTGCGCTTTGCCTAGTTGTTGGAAATAGAATAGTCCATCTTCCCCAAGTACGAATCGAACCCTGAAACCGTCGTGTTACAGGCAGACGTTGCACCACGACGGTCCTCAGTTTTATAAATTTTTTTTTAGCTTCACGCTTTATCCCGCACATGGCAGGGTAGGCAGAGGGAACTGCAGGAACCATACGAACCTAGTGTTAAGACACTCCGTTACTTAGTCCCTGCTTACTCCGTCCCCACTTTCCGCCGTTTTCGAGGCATTGCGTGTTGAGTGGCGGAACTCAACGCCGCGCTTTGCCTTAGATGCCAGAGCGAAGAAAATGGAAATAGAAAAATTCATCTTCTCCGACTGGGGATCGAACCCAGTAACCGTCGCGTTACAGGCAGACGTTGCGCCTCTGCGCCACGACGGTCCTCATTTATAAATTCATTATTTTAAATTTTATAATTAAATTCTAGAAAGCTTCACATCCACCTTTTGTTTACAATACTTATCGTAGGAAACTAAACATCATCACAATATACAGTATATATAATGTACATGTTATATATAATATAGACATACCTATAGTCATATTGACTACAGGTATGTCTATATTATATATAACATGTATAACGTACATGTTATGAATAAACTAAATTAAAAGAAAATAGAATTAAAATACAAAATATTTCTTATAGTTTTCACAGCACTACGTAAACGTAGTTTTAAGTTCATTGTAATTGCACGGTTCGCAAGAGGGAGCGGGTTCTAGTCCCGCTGCGTTCAAATTTTTATATGTTTTCTTTAAGTAGTTTTTGTATATGACGTAAATATTTTTGCCATATAAATTTTGTTTCTTGACAATTTTTGAATAATTTGTTCTAAACTAGTAGATGTGGATGACAGATGTAAGAATATGAGGATTGTGTTAGCTTAGCATATCTATTTCGGTTCTACATCAAGTATTTCAAATTTTTGATATTATACGTCAATGCGTTAAATGACTTTATTTCTGCAACATATGGGTGAGTTTGGATGGATATAGTTCTTCATGAGATGTACGCTCATCGCGCTTAACTTATTTCAGTTAAAGTTATGATACCACATTAGATTTTCTGTTTGTAATTTTCACAGCACTTTACGTAGTTGTTGAGTTCATTGTAATCATCTGCAGTGAAGTTAACAAGTGATGGTTTATCACAATAAAATAAAACCGCTGAATGTCCGAGGCTCGATTCGCTTTATGGCCCTTTTGCCTAAGGCACTTGGAACTTGTACAATGAATAAACTGGCTAGAAACAGTCTACCAATTAATACTAGTGATTGGAGTAGCGCCATTTACTGTAGTAGTAATTTTTCATGGAAAAAATGTGGGCAAGTGTTTAAAATACAATTTAAAAATATAAACAAACTTAAACTTGCTTTAGCACTCTTTTTTTAAAAGATTTGAACTGGAAATAAAAGTTAATAATCTTTTATACTGAAACATATTTTTGTCATATTTTGGTTAATTTCGTAATTCTGGGTCGACGAAGTAAAATTTCACAAATTTAATTTTTAAAGCGAATGTTCTTATTTTGTTTGAAATGTACTATTGATGTTTTTTTGCTATATTACACTTAAAAGATATTTTGAAATTTCGTATAACATTTATTAGAAACCCTGTTGCAATATTTGAATAATCAATCTTGCATAAATGTTAATTTTTTTATAAAATTACTTACATTCCTACCTCTCGTAGGTTAACTGAGTAGGGGGCCATAATTTTCATCATATGTACTTATGATGGTAATATTATCTACATATCAGAAATATCTGAGACATTTTCAGCCAGTCACTTTTATGATTGGTGAATTAATCAGTTTTTTTTTTAAATATAGTCATCATATTAGTAATAAGTTAAAATGCAATTTTCGAATATATATAAAAAAAATATAATATAAAAAATATAATACAATATCATTATTATCAATACATACAGTAGAATATAATGCAAAAAATAACATAGTAAAATAATAAAATACAAAAACTATGTATGTATATTAAATATTTTTCAAAATTAAATGTTTCGGAAAATAATAAACTGATTTAAATTATTTTTTTGTAGTTTAAAAGTTCTGGGCGACACTTAGGGTATAGTTCGTTTTGTTTACAATTGATGTAAAACCTTAAGAAAATTGGTAAAAAGTAACAAATATGGAGGAGACGCTTTAACGAAATTTCTTTAGGGTCATATATAATTTCTGTTGACTTAAAAAAATATAAATAGTCAATAAATTATTGTAAAATTCAAGAGGTGAAGGTCAAGGGGGGCACTAGTTTTTTGAAGAAAGACATATCTATTTTATCGTACTTAATATTTGTATTTAACCGAGAACCATGCACACTTTTCAGTATATCCATTTTCAAGGATAAAGTAGGTATATAGGATAAAGCTCCAATCACAGCAATTTGAACTCATACCTCACTTTGCTTTTGTCTTTTTTCTTTTCAGGCTTAAATAATTAAATTTTCTACTAAGAACTTTCTTAGCTCGTATTGTAAATATTTTTAAAGAATATTCTTTACGTTTTATACGTTTAAATAATATTTTATTTCTTCCATATATTATCTTCATCTTAATTATTTAACGTGGACATAGCAAAGTATTCTGCAAGGTGAGAAATGCGTTCTACTTAAAATATTTCGTACCCGTTTCCTACTTAAATTTTAGAAATTTTGTGTTGAGTAGCTTCAAGTTACATTATCACAGAAAGAAAATATAAATATTTATCTCCCCCTAGTGAAACCCATAACCATCGCAATAGTACTCAGACACTGCATCCCAATAATCTCACTTCTTATTTGCCAATTCTTGTTTTAAATTAATTAGTTGTATAAATATTGAATTAGTATATAAGTTTTATGCATATCTTATAAAATTTTAATAAATTTCTTTATGAATATAATATATAAAATTAAAATATGTAAATGTCATTTGACCACTTTCATGAATTTTCATTATAATATACCATTTAATAAGAAAATATGAAATTTTCATATTCAAAAAAATTAGCATATTATTTTCCGTTATGTAATGCTATTGTGAGCGGAAGAAGAATAACATGACACTTACAGCGTTAGGAAAATAAATATAATAGAAACACGAGACAATTTTTTTACAAATTTACAGAATGTAACTCTGCGAATTTTTAAAAAAATGCATATTTATTTATTTTATTAGGTCCACGAACAGAATTTACACATAACGTATAAATAAAATCAAATTCAGTTGACTTGGTAAGTGTTATTGCACTTATAGGTGACATCAACATGCCCCAAATATTTACTTTTTTTGACGTACATTTTACAATGATATTAAACTATATAACAAACACTTAAAAAACAAGAAAAAAAATAATTAAAAGAAAAATAATATTAAAAAAAAACAGAAAGGTATTACATTCCACGCAGCTATTTGTAGCTCCGTCCTCCACTTCCCGCCGTTCTGGACATGGCGTGCTGGGTGGTGGTCCCCAACGCCGCATTCGTCTCCACTTTTCACACCAGCGGGGACGCACTGGTGCGCGTCGCCTCGGGGGGACGCCCTAGCAGTGTGCTCCCGTATGGTGCTCGTGACTGATGGACTGTTGCAGCCCTAGGTAGGGCTGGCAGGGGTCGCTACGTGCAAGCCTTCCATCTTCGACCCCCAAAGACGTGTTGCTGCCGGTAACAGAATGAACGGTGCCTTAGCTGCCTTGTTGAGACGGCAGAACGTCAGCGTCGCTGCACGTTTGGCCGTACACAATGCAGTTTTGGTTCCGGCGCTGTTATATGGCAGTGAAACGTGGGTATCAACCGAATCCGCAACGAAGAGGTACACAGGATGGTAGGTACCGGCGAGGATGTCATAGTAAGAATGAAGAAGAATGTGCTCAGGTGGTTTGGGCACGTCGAAAGAATGAGTGACGAAAGAATGGTAAAAAAGATATACGATGGAAAAGTGTGTGGTAAGAGAGGTAAGGGGAGACCTCGGTTGACTTTCGAAAACACAGTATCGAAGATACTGGAGGAAGGTCACGTAAAAAGCATGAGGACTCCCCGGAGAGCATGCATGAAGAGGTTAATGACAGTGGAGTAGGCGAAAGAGGTATGCAGGGACCGCAGCGTTTGACGCTCCGTTCTCTCTGACTACCCCGCTAGGGATAGAGCGTGAAGATATGTATGTATGTATGTATGTAGAAAGGTATTCTATATTTAGGGTTACCTGCCATAAATGGAAAGGATGAATTCTTGACATTTTTGTCTGAGCTTCTCTCGAGGCACGAAATCAAAATGATTGTCAACATCTATTGTCCCTTGAAACAACTGGACCTAAAGAGTAAAAACAAAAAAGTAAACTTTCTTTCTTTACGTAATCAAAATTTTACAAACCTATACACTTTAATTTTATCAGTAGCTTTTATAAATTGTACTTTCTGTTGACACAAAATCATGAAATTCGTACGGTACTCTTGGTGCATCAGTATACAAATATATATACACAAAACTATAAAAACATGAAAGCGTAATTTTGTGAATAATAATGATAATGCCTTGGTTTAAGCCTGAATAGGTTTCTACCTACACGATAGTCAAAGATAGAGTTCTGATTTTTGAAGTGTGTGATCAATGTAAATGTAAGGAAGTGAATGAAGCATGTGCTTCTGATAGCATGTGTTGTAGATACGAAAAACGAATATGGAAAGGTGTTTGAGTGCAATGCACTGTTTGAATACGGCTATAACGTCTAAATTGTTTCTTAGCTTTTCATAAAATTTATTCTCTTTTAAATTAATTTTTGAATTAGACGATCGTCGTGGCGCTGAGGCTCAACGTCTGCCTGTAACGCAACGGTTTCTGGTTCGATTTCCACTCGGGAAAGATGGATTTTTCTATTTCTATTTTCTTCGCTCTTGAAAATTAGGCAAAGCGCGGCGTTCAATTCAGCCGCTCAACACACAATGCCTCGAAAAAAGGAGGAAAGAGGGGATGAAGAAACCAGGGACTAAGTAACGGAGTATCTTAACACTAGGTTCCTATGGTTCCTGCAGTTCCCTCTGCCTACCCTGCCATGTGCGGGATAAAGCGTGAAGACATAAAAAAAAGAAAATGACAAACCACGCTAATTCCGCAACATACATTTCTAAAACATTCTTTCAACGTAAGAAATGGAAATATTATGTTAATTTTCTTTGAGTTAAATTCTCGTAACATTTCTCTGTCACCATTAGTCAAAGTAAATCCTTTGTATATCTGTTAAATATATTTATTATTTGTTTTCAGTGAAATAAAAACATAAAAAGTATATATTTTATATTTTAAAAAATAAAAATAAATATCTTTACATTTTATTGGTAAAGAACGGCACTAACTTAATTTAAATATAGTATTAGACCTAAATTATCTGACAAGCTGATTTTTTATAAACAATATAAAAAAACTTAATGTAATAGGAAGCGATATACTATGTTAAACTTAAATGTGTTTTTCGATAAAATTCTGTTAATTTCTTTTTAGCTTATTTTACAAACTACGAGAAATTGCTAAATTAAAATGTATGTACATTTTAAAATCCTAAATTAAAAATAATAAATGAAAAATCAAACATTGTAAGATTAAAAAAAATTAAAATATTGGAATACTTATAAGAATCCTTGGTGACCCAAAAATAAATTTAATAAAGGCTGAGTGTCACAATGTGGCTTCTGTGACTCTCAAGATTCGTGAACGATACCCAATTATTTTATATGAATTATAATAGTATATTAGATTTCATAAATATAAATTTAATAATAATAATAATTAATTTGCTTACGCAAATGCGTTAAATTACGCAAAATTAAAGTGTATAGGTTACGCAAATTATGAAACAAACATACAAACAACTATTTTGTTCAGATTCTCGGCTTACCTAAAAAGAGAATCCAATTAAAAAGATTGCATAAATACTACTAGTCCGGTCAATTTAGACATAAGAAAGTGGTAAAATAACAAAAATTCCCGAAAAGCCAAATATTGGTGAAGACCTATAGTTTATCATTACGAATCAAGTTTTAAAAGTCCTCATCGATCCTATGTGTGCTTAAAAAGTTATTCGAGTTCAAAGGTCAAAATTTGAGGTTATTTGGATTTTGCTTGAAAATGGTAAGTTTTATCGATAAAAACTTCAAACCAAAGTTGTAGATCTTAAAATTATCTACAAAAATAGTATCAATGACTTTTTTCCTAACAGTTACCATTCCTGAGATATCGCGATTCTAAGAGTCATATTATACATGATATGCACATGTAAGCCACGTATATACCTACAATACATATGAGGCACTTAATATATGTGTATGGCACGTAATAAGTGGAATGGAAGTCAAATAAACACTGATTAAGCCGTTTCTGAGAAATCTCATTATGTTGATATTAATCTTTTTGGGATATAAAAGCATATGACCGAAGCCAAAAGAATAATTTATCTTTTGAATAAGTATATCTATATGTACATATATCAATATTATATTTTCATGATATGTCCAATAATATCTGGATAAGCGGTAGGTTGTGAGAAGTCATGAAACATTATGATACTTTGCATTCCTCGGGTTTCTGTTCAATTTGGAGACATTGTAAAAACTATTCACGTACTTTTAGCCAAAGTATTTATAAGTAACATATTATCCATAGTCCGTGGATGAAAAGATATTTCAAAAATCAGAAAGCATTAAGATTTATTTAATAAATCTAAAGTTAAAAACCAACTATATTTTGGAAGTCACAAAAGTATGCATTGAACAGATAGCAATTATTAGATCGATTGCTCGAAACTTCGTATTTACTAGCAAAGTAAGATTGATATAAATCTCATCGACGTTTCTGAAAAGTTCGTGTTTAACAAGTTCTAGCTGTTTTCTTATCGTATATTTTGCTTTAAAAGTTTTTCAAGTTTGTACTTTTTTTTATTTTTGAAGACTAACTAAAGTGAAAAATGTTATTTGTTTTAAACTTTACACTAAATTTTCTCGTTGATCTCATCATTTTTGGTAAATATAATAGTCTAACTAAAGAGGCGTTTAAACATATACTTCATACGCAATTCTACTGCAGTCCACACTCTTCCTCATTAAGTGGTCCATAGAAAAAATGGTTAAGAACCAGAAAAAGAAAACAGAATCTTTGAATTCTTTCTCTACACACATAAGTTACTCATATAATATAATATTTTATCAAAAAGTAATATAACTACAAAAATGCTAACATAACAGAAGTATCTATATATTAACTGAAAAATTTAAGAATAAATAAAATATACCAGTAAATTCAAGAAATATATAAATAAAGAAATTTTGATTACATGGAATATCTTCAATGGAACTAAACCAACCGCTTGAAATGTAGTCAGTCACTTAAGTTCTGACTTGAAATAAAGCAGCAAGCTTTCTTCTTGTATTAAAATAAAACATTGTCTATTTTGAAATTTAAAATGTAAAGTGTATGAATAGCTTACATATAGGATATGTATTTCACTGAAATATAGAAGTCTCGCGTATAGTGTACATCGTGAATTTACAAAAGCTGGAAGTATTAAGGCATTCCAATAGCGGCTTTTCAATATATTCCGTGTGAAGTGGGGAAACTCAATGTTACACATTGCCTTGACATTTGTCTACGCTTAAATGAATACTAAGTCTTAGAATAGACCACATCTTTTTCAGAGTATTTAAATGAAACACAGTTAACGTTTCATCGTTATATTGGCATGTGAGTTAACGGCGGTACAGAGAAGAGAAGAAACTGCTTAGCATTCCATGGATTCAACGTGCGGGTGCCGGGCCCATCGCGTTGTAGAAAGAGCAGCTCCGATCAGCGCTTGGAACCGACGTGTAGGTTTAAAGGGGCCCCTCTTCACTGTCCGATCTCCTCCCACTACCTAATTTTCAAAATTATTTTTTAACCGTGGTTTCACTCACCTGTTCAAAGGGAACTAAGTCGATATGTGATACGTTTTAAGTTGTCAAGGTAACACGTCTGCATAGTTTAGATATACACTTCAGATATTTAGAATACCTAAGCCCAGTTTTAACAATTACAGATGAAGTTACACACAGGAAATATGTTCTTTATATTTTTGTTACATAGGTCTCAGACTGAAATATTTAAAAGTTTAAGAAAAGTCTTACGTTTAAAGTAAACATTTAAAGCATATAATAAATAGATATACAAATATATTGATGAAAAATAGAACCTTACTTCTTTTTAACGTCAACACTCATATCAGCACTCAATTATTATTATGTGTGACACTTCTACAGATAGGTTAATATTTCTATAAAAAAATGTAAAATATAATCGCATTCAAACGACACAAAACGGTAAATAAAATATGGATGTTGGTAAAATAATAGTTAGTATGATCATTGAGTTCCGTTTCATAGAGAAAGGAGTGTCTTTACAACATATTATTACAGCCTACTTTGCAAAATGTTGTGCTATAAATTTACGAAAAATTGTCCGGGATAGTTAACTACCGTACTTCACCGCTCTTACTACAGTACTACGCTTTCCGTCTTTTTGAGGTATCGCCTGTTGAGTAGCGGAACTCAACGCTGCGCTTTACCTAGTTATCAGAACGATAAAAAGGGAAACGAAAAAAATCATCTTCCCCGAATTGAAATTGAACCCACAAATAGTTGCCTTTACAGGCAGACGCTGCGCCTCTACGCCACAACGGTCCTCAAATATTTATACATATACCTTTTAAAAACGCGAAAGTATAATTTTATAAAAATAATAACTGGCCTTAACTTGAATAGGCATCTATCTACACGACAGTCAATTATAGAGGTTTTCAAATACAAGATCAATGTAAATGTAAAGAAATAAATGAAGCCTACACGCTTTATTTGGGAAGCATATACAGTAGAGTCGGTAAACAGATACGGAAAGAAATTTTTCAATTGGTTCCAGTGATTTAAATGCAGCAGCTGCAAAAAAAACACCTAGCGCCAAAAGCCTGTTATTTATGTAGTACCAGGGAATACTCGAACAATAAGCACGAGATAACTTCACTTGCATAATATAGCAATTAAATTAACAGGAAATTTGTTAGATGAATATCCTGATAGAATTCCGATAAGGCAAACTAGGCCCATTGTCTCACACAATTGCCGTCTTAGGAACAGGACAAAGGACCGGCGTAACATAATTTTCGCACAATTTAAATACGGCCACATTAAATCAAGCACATGGTAAAATATCATCTTAAATATATTTTAGTCGATTATCCTTGGATTGGGAATTTACATATATATTAGATAATTATTTTACTTTCTCCGCCCTTATGGCAAAGTTTGTGTTTCTGCGAAATATTTTTAAATATTCATTCACATTCAAATCTACGTACATTTATCGGATTTGAGAGATATTATTAAATATTGTCATAGTCATCTCTCATGAACTCATCTCAATTAACTATAAATTAACAAAAACACATATGTTGGAAACTATCAAATAACTCCAACGGGTTCTAAACTTTGTTTCCTTGAAGTATTTACAGTCACAAAAATAACACATAAATTGTTTCTTAGCTTTCCAAAAATAGTCTCTATTACATGTTAAACTAATTTTATTGTATAAAAATAAAAACTATATCGCAAATATTTATTTTCAAACAGATACTATAATATACGTAATTAGGTCACGTGTATAATATCTAAATGTTAATGGACTATTATATATACAAGTGTACTATATTTTCATCAAACTAAATTAAATATTTTTTTTTGTGCTTCACGCTGTATCCCGCACATGGGCAGGGTAGGCAGAGGGAACTGCAGGAATCATACGAACCTAGTGTTAAGATACTCCGTTGCTTAGTCCCTATTTTTATCCGTCCCCGCTTTCAGCCATTTTCGAATTGCGTGTTGAGTGGCAGAACTCAACGCCGCGCTTTGCCTAGTTTGCCAGAGCGAAGAAAATGGAAATAGAAAAATCCATCTTCTCCGACTGGGGATCGAACCCAGAAACCGTCACGTTACAGGCAGACGTTGCGCCTCTGCGCCACGACGGACCTCATTAAATATAATATTGAAATGATATTTATATGTTTTATATTTGAAAATTACATTACCGTATTAAGTTCTGCATACACTTAAATCATTTTATAAAGAAATATGAGGAATGTAGAAATCGGAGCGATAAACACTAAATTATTACTACCAACTTTATAACACGCATTGAAAATAAAACAAAACAAAATGAAACTTTAAAGTGATTATTTGATTCATTGTCTTTGCTTGTCAAGATATTTATCCCATGCAGACTAACTTTACACATCAGATCTATAAACTCTACTACTAAATGAATATTAGCGTTATTCTTGTATCTAATGTAAAAGCAATTTATCTAATTTTGGTAGTATTAGAACTACTGTTACTCTACCTTTACTAATTCGAATATCCTACCTTTGTTTCTACTACAAAAAACAATTTTCTAATGTCTAATTTAAAAATATATATTTCTTTCTGTACTCGTATATATTTTTTTACTTTTAAATAAGTTCCTATCGTTCACCACAATAAATAGTGAGCTGATCGATATATGTATGCTATATAATGCACATTTATAACGCATGTACGCTTATAGATCCGTACTACCCCGTTATGTTTAGGGAAGGGGAAACATTAACTAAAGCTTAGCTTTGCTTAATGTTGTAATTACAGCAAGTGTTCGCTACTATTTGTCGCTTATGTAAGAATGTCTTATTAATATTTTAAAATGTAGAAAATAACGTTCCGCTTGCAGCATAGCCACAGGGTATATATATATATATATATATATATATATATATATATATATATATATATATATATATATATATATATATATATATATATATATATATATATATATATATATATATATATATATATATATATATATATATATATATATATATATATATATATTGGGGGTCGAAGATGGAAGGCTTGCACGTAGCGATCCCCTGCCAGCCCTACCTAGGGCTGCAACATTCCATCAGCCACGAGCACCATACGGGAGCACACTGCTAGGGCGTCCCCCCCGAGGCGACGCGCACCAGTGCGTCCCCGCTGGTGTGACAAGTGGAGACGAATGCGGCGTTGGGGACCGCCACCCAGCACGCCATGTCCGGAACGGCGGGAAGTGGAGGACGGAGCTACAAATAGCTGCGTGGAATGTAAGAGGAGGGATGGACCAGAAGATGAATGAACTATTAGATGTGATGGATGAGCGAGATTTGGATGTCATTTGTATGACTGAGACCAAGCGAAAGGGCAATGATGCAACCGATTTGCCGGGCAGCCGCGTCGCTCTCTGGGCCGGCGTTCCAGAGAGCGAACGCGGGTGTCAAGGTGTAGGTGTATTATTGTCCTCTCGATTGGTTAGTGCAGTGGTAGAGTACGAGGCGATCAACCCTAGACTGCTTTGGGTTCGCTTCAAGCTGGGGATTACAAGAATATTCTTGTTGGTGGCATATGCGCCGGTATCCTCAGCTTCATTGAGCGAGCTTGAGGGGTTTTGGGAGAGTGTCAGGGATGTTCTAGGCAGTGTTAGAGGAAATGAAAAATTAATATTATGTGGAGCCATGAATGGATGGGTCGGAACCGCGAGAAGTGGTTACGAAGGTGTGTTAGGTCAATATGGTGACAGAAGAGTGAATGAGGCTGGAAAGCTCATTTTGGAACTTTGCAAGGAAGGAATTTGTTTGTGGCAAACACGATGTTTGACCACAAACAAATTCACATGTATACGTGGGAGCGCATGGGAGAGAAAAGTATGATTGACTTATTCCTAGTGGATCAGCGGATTCGAAAACAAGTGATGGACACACGTGTGTTTAGGGGTGCCGACTTGGGAACGGACCACTATCTAGTAATTGCTAGATTTAGGGGTTTGTTCGTAGGATGGCGTAACCGCACAAGGTGTTCATACTTGGAATCGAATTATCGCATAAGAAGCTGGAAGCTTCAAGATCCACCGATCAGAGAGGAAGTATACAGAAAGGGTTTCCAAAAAGCTAGACAGTTGTGAAACAGGAAATGAAAGCGTTGAAGTATGTTGGCAGAACCTTAGGAACTGCATGGTGGAAGCTGCGACAGAGGTATGTGGTACAATGAAAGAGGCTTTAGTAAAAAGCGTGACGAATGGTGGGATGATGAAGTGAGAGATGCTGTAGAAAGAAAGAAGAAGGCATGGCAGGATTATAAAGCCTCGGGTAAGAATAAAAGTATGAGAGAGATTAAAAAGAAAGAGTACAAGCTGCAAAAGCACCAAACGAAAGCACTGATAAAGATGAAGCGTGAAATAAACGAGAGTAAAGAGATGAAAGGTTGACGAGCAACTTCCGGGATAACACGAAGCTTTTCTGGCGAGAAGTTAGTGATTCACGGAGTTGTTCGTCAACCTTTAGAATGAAAGGGGTGCTTTCGAAGGACGGTGAGATATTCACAAACAGATCACACGTTTTGCAGCGATGGGCGGAATTCTATAAGGAGATGTATGAATGTGATGACGCTTCTGCCTCAAGTAACAGCGACAAGCCGAGTCTTGATGTAGCAGATGGCGAAATCAGTATAAAAGAAGTTGAGAGTGCAATAAGAAGCTTGAAATGTGGTAAGTCAGCGGGAGCGGATGGAGTTACTGCCGAGATGATCAAATATGGTGGACCTCGCATCTTGGACTTGTTCTGGTTTCTGTGCAATTTGTGCTGGAAATCGGGGGAGGTCCCAGATGATTGGCAAAGTGCAGTCATCGTGCCTTTGTATAAAGGCAAAGTTTCACAGATAGACTGTGCAAGCTATAGGGCTATCAGTTTGATTAGCTTAGGTGGTAAAGTATATGCAAAAATTTTAGCGAGAAGAATGCAAGAAAGATCCGAAAGGCTACTGTGGGAGGCCCAAGGAGGTTTTAGACCTGGAAGAGGATGCATGGATCAGATCTTTTCCATCCGCATGATCACAGAGAAGTTTTTGGCTGTAAACCAAAGGTTTTCTGTGCTTTTGTGGACTTGGAGAAGGCGTTTGACAGGGTTGTGAGAAAGAAATTGTGGGAGATACTACCCCGGTACAATGTGAGCGGACCCTTGCTGCAGGCTGTAAAGTCTCTTTATAGAGATCACTCAGCCTGTGTGCGAGTAGGAGCCGACATGTCCGCCTCGGTTTGGCATCCAATCGGGTGTCAAACAGGGCTGTGCCATGTCGGCTTGGTTGTTCAATTTGTATTTGGATAGCTGTCTCCAAGGACTGAAAGAAAGTGATATGGGTGTAAAAGTGGGTGACTTGAAGGTAAATTGCTTGTTGTACGCAGATGATGCAGTGCTTATTGCATCATCAGAAAGCGAGTTGCAGGCATTGGTCACCATTCTGAAAGACGGGTGTGAAACTAATGGTCTAAGCCTGAATGCAAGTAAGACAAAGGTTCTGGTATTTGAAAGAGACGAGGAAAGGACAGATTGCAAGATTTTCGTGAACGGAAATTTATTAGAACAAGTGAATGAAGTAGTATACTTGGGAAGTATGTTAAGTAGAGATGGTAGATACGAAATGGATGTGGAAAGACGTGTTGCTGCCGGTAACAGAATGAACGGTGCCTTAGCTGCGTTGTTGAGACGGCAGAACGTCAGCGTCGCTGCACGTTTGGCCGTACACAATGCAGTTTTGGTTCCGACGCTGTTATATGGCAGTGAAACGTGGGTATTACAGAAGAAGAATGAAAGAAAGATGAATGCTGTGGAGATGCGATCTCTTCGAAGGATATGCGGAGTCAGCTTAGCTGACCGAATCCGCAACGAAGAGGTACACAGTATGGTAGGTACCAGCGAGGATGTCCCACAGTAAGAATGAAGAAAAGGAACGTGCTCAGGTGGTTTGGGCACGTTGAAAGAATGAGTGACGCAAAGAATGGTAAAAAAAGATATACGATGGAAAAAGTTGTGTGGTAAGAGAGGTAAGGGGAGACCTCGGTTTGACTTTCGGAAAAACACAGTATCGAAGATACTGGAGGAAGGTCACGTAAAAAAGCATGAGGACTCCTCGGAGAGCATGCATGAAGAGGTTAATGACAGTGGACGAGGCCGGAAAGAGGTATGTTAGGGACCGGCCAGCGTTTGGCGCTCGTTCTCTCTGACTACCCCCGCTAGGGATTAGAGCGTGACGATATGTATGTATGTATGTATTGTTATATATATTTTATATTTTTATATATATAATAATATATATATTTTATATAATTTTATATCTATATATATATATATATATATATATATATTTTATATAAAATATATATATATATATATATATATATATATATATATATATATAAATATATATATATTATATATATATATATATATATATATATATATAAAATATATAATATATATATATATATATATATATATATATATATATATATATATATAATATTTTATATATATATATATATAT